>OX376055.1:26014936-26286412 GCA_947361185.1 Charanyca ferruginea
TTTTTTCGTGCTTGCCGTCTAAAAAAAAATAACCGACCTATCTGATGTTAAGTGCTTACTGCTGCTTATAGATATCTACAATTCCAGAGGTTTTGCAAATGTATTGCCACCCCAAAACAAAATTCAAATTTCTCATATGCCTGTAAGCAAGGACACCAGCAACTATACCCTTATAACCGGAACATAGCAACGCTGCTTTCTGGTAGAAATAGGTATGAGTGTAAAGTTTATGGCACAATAAGCTGTACGGTATCAGTCGTATACCTTCATGTGTGTTATGGCATAAAGTACGTAAGGTTGCGGCGCGCCCGAGCAAAGAGACCACTCAGAACAAACCACCATTTTTCGCACGCACACGTTGACATTACAAAATCAAAATGATTACAACAGAGTCAATACAGTATCAATCCTAGTTACAGTGCGTTGCACAAAAGCAACATTAGTTTAATGGAGACTTTAAATTGATGCTGTCACTTTCTTTTTCATACAAAATGTAAGGGATGGCATAAATTTAAAGTCACCGTTAAACTAATGTTGGTTACGTGCAACTCAACGTGAGTCTGGCAAGTCAAGGTAATTATTTTCGAGGATGGCGGGAGCGGTCCTTCTGTAAACTCTTTAATTAGTGGTTATGGTGTGTGAAGAGTCGGGGGGGTTTCGATAGTTATTAGGAAACCGAATGATATCACTTGTATCAAACTCAAAATCATTTATTCTAAATAAACCATTTACAGGTACTTTTGAATTGTCAAAGAGTCAATCAGAAAGTTGAAGCTAGTTGCTTGTTTCAAGCAAAAGGTTTCTATGGAGTAGAACGAGCAAGAGAACTCCGTGGACACTCTTTTAAAAACAATAATATGTTACTAATTTAGGTTCCATTCATGTTGTACGTTAAAATAGGTCTAGATAAAAATATAATCAGTAGTATATTATTGGGCATTCTGGACCACTTTTCGCTCGGCGAAACGAGTTCGCCATCGCTCCGGTAGTCCAGAATGCCCAATCGTGAACGGTCGACACGGACCATTTGACAGTACCTCAGAATGCCTAATAATACAATCGTCTGTAATACAGACTCGTGTACGCAGTATGCTTTTTCATCGCAATAACGATAGGAACCAACAGGCAATGTTCGTTATTGCGCGCTCACAACTGGTACAATCGCCTGTAATACAGACTCGTGTACGCAGTATGCTTTTTCATCGCAATAACGATAGGAACCAACAGGCAATGTTTGTTATTGCGCGCTCACAACTGGTACAATCGCCTGTAATACATACTCGTGTACGCAGTATGCTTTTTCATCGCAATAACGATAGGAACCAACAGGCAATGTTTGTTATTGCGCGCTCACAACTGGTACAATCGTCTGTAATACAGACTCGTGTACGCAGTATGCTTTTTCATCGCAATAACGATAGGAACCAACAGGCAATGTTTGTTATTGCGCGCTCACAACTGGTACAATCGCCTGTAATACAGACTCGTGTACGCAGTATGCTTTTTCATCGCAATAACGATAGGAACCAATAGGTAATGTTTGTTATTGCGCGCTCACAACTGGTACAATCGTCTATGATACAGACTTGTGTACGCAGTATGCTTTTTCATCGCAATAACGATAGGAACCAGCAGGTAATGTTTGTTATTGCGCGCTCACAACTGGTACAATCGCCTGTAATACAGACTCGTGTACGCAGTATGCTTTTTCATCGCAATAACGATAGGAACCAACAGGCAATGTTTGTTATTGCGCGCTCACAACTGGTACAATCGCCTGTAATACAGACTCGTGTACGCAGTATGCTTTTTCATCGCAATAACGATAGGAACCAACAGGCAATGTTTGTTATTGCACGCTCACAACTGGTACAATCGTCTGTGATACAGACTCGTGTACGCAGTATGCTTTTTCATCGCAATAACGATAGGAACCAACAGGCAATGTTTGTTATTGCACGCTCACAACTGGTACAATCGTCTGTGATACAGACTCGTGTACGCAGTATGCTTTTTCATCGCAATAACGATAGGAACCAACAGGCAATGTTTGTTATTGCACGCTCACAACTGGTACAATCGTCTGTGATACAGACTTGTGTACGCAGTATGCTTTTTCATCGCAATAACGATAAGAACCAACAGGCAATGTTTGTTATTGCGCGCTCACAACTGGTACAATCGTCTGTGATACAGACTTGTGTACGCAGTATGCTTTTTCATCGCAATAACGATAAGAACCAACAGGCAATGTTTGTCGTTGTGACTAACACAGCTTCAGCTGAGAAAGAAAACAACATAATATATTATTAAAAAAATATTTAATGTTATAATGTTAACTACAGTTTTGATTTGAAATAAATGTAGGATGGTCCTCACACAGTGCATCTATGGAGTGAACCAGAGATTGAAGTTTGCGCCATTGCGGTGTATCGTCTTCCGTTTGGAATTTTATCCGAACCAGCGCTTTCTTCCAAAGTTCTTGAGAATCAGTATTGCGTGCATCATTGGTTTGATATACTTTCAAATCAATAAGGTAGTCTCCCACCGTGTTGATCACTCGACGTTCGTTGCCATTCGCAACTCTATTAACGAAGTACGAGGACAGTACAAACGAAGAAGTATTTTTGGGTTCGCCATCGCCACGACTTAGATTAAACACGTCCTCAGACTTCGCCTTTTTTCTGAAACAAACATAAATAACCCGTATAAGAATGTTTCAAAATCATTACAAAAATAACACAATTAATACAGCCTAGGTAGGTACCATAGTAGTCAGTAGGCTTATAAGTATAAAAACTGCAAAGTGGTTGTCATGTTAACAAATTGTTGTTACTCGTAAGTGACAGCATCGATTCAATAATATTATTTAGTACATAACCACTTATTATTTACTAAGTTAAAAATATAGTGTTACTGTGATTTACATATTCCAACACTGATACGAAAATGACATGGAATAAATTAACCAACAAATAAAACTTTAATATAATTGATTGATAATAAATTAAGTATGATTACCTTATACTAGCAGGCGATTTCTTAACGGAAGTAGATTTACGCTTGCTTGCAGGAGTAGAACGCTTTCCCAAGATCTCGGTAATGCGTTCAACATCTGTAGAGTTTCTGCGATGATCACACTCTGAGTCCGACCTGTAAAATATTAAAAAATAATCAGATTAATTTAAATTCAAAATAATTATGCTTAAAGGAAACAAAATATTTACGTTAATTTTTTGGAATTAACTAATACCTAATAATATGTAAACTCGTACTTATTTATTCGATTCTAATTATCAGTAAGTTAATAAATATTACAAGTAGATATTTGGCTACATCTGATCTGTATAGTATTTGTTGAATTCAATTAAACAAAGGAAATAATAAAAAATATAAAGACTTACATTTTAAATGGTGGTCACTTGAAGTATAATTAAAACAATATGATAATTGTTTTAAACACTGAACTGCAGACTGCTCGCACTGTAGCATCGAGGGATCAGGCTCGAATTCAATGAATTGGACTCCGAAAACGCTAGCTTATAAGACAGATTAGTTATGTAAAAATGTTAAATTGAATGTTAGTGTATATTTAATAAAAACAACAGAAAAATTATACCTTTCTTATTTGTATGGATTATAAATACATGTAAAAATGAAAACTAACAATTATGCTAATCGCTATTTGTCAACGCTGCGAAAGCACTCAGGGCTGTCAATATAATTGTCATAATTATATCTTTTCGTTCCTACTTACAAATATTATAAATGTGAAAGTTTGTGAAGATGTATGCAATTATGCATGTATATATATATATATATGTTACACTTTCTCGCAAAGCAAAAACTACTGAACGGATTTGGATGAAACTTTGCAGTAACATAACTTACCTAAACATTAGAATAACACATAGGCTATAAATTGTGCGGGCACGCAAAGTAGTTCCCTCAGGACGCGGGTGAAAACGCGTGAGGAAAACTAGTACATAATATGTAAGAATTGACTCCATTTTTTACAGTAAATGTGTGGAAGTGTCATCCCTAACCAAATTCGTTGCGTTAAAATAAAGGGGACTATTGCTAAATAGCAGTTTTAAATACGTACACAGAAATATATTGTTGTAAATATGATACTTTTGTTATGATATACCAAGAAACTATTAAAATTATTCTAATTAACGTTTTTTATTAGGGTTGACCGACAGGATATATTTAAAACGAAATAACTTAAAACTATGTAAATAAAAATACGAAGATAAAAAAAAAAATATTTGTGATCTATCATTAAAAGGGTCCTTTATATATTAGTGTCATTGTTTATCGAAAAAAATATTATGAATGACACCTACTTATACAATTTAGTAAATAAAATTATAGTCCACTAGCACATATAAGTAAATAAATCAAGGACAAACTATAATTATTTTTAAGGTAAGTAAACCTTGGAATTATTTATTTCGTATTTTATGCTTCTTTTTAATAATAACCTATATCAATTTACCCTTTACAAAATTTCTATGTAGCGTTTAAAATATTGTCTACATGATTTTTACATTTAGATCACAGCCCTGTACGAAATTGCATTCTTGCAAAATACGTTTAGGTAAACTGCGATCGGATGTAACGAATATTAACATGATACTTTTGTTTTTGACAATGCACACATTAGGCATTGCTATTACTTGCACGTAAAATGTGTCTTCAATTTGTTAAAACTATGTATTAGTTATTCTGTTTCATTTTAAATAAATCTTCACCGCTAACTGAATAACAATTATATTTATAGTTATTGCAAAATTGCTAACAGAATTGTTGTAAGGTAATAGTAATTATGTTAAAATATTATTTTATTTAGAAATAATTGATACCATTACCAGAATTATTATAATAAGTGTGATTTTTAATTTCAGGCGATTACTATTTACGAATTGAGGGTCAGCAGAGGTGCCTGTTAAGCAAAATATATTATATTGGAAATGTATATTAATTAACATTATTGTTTGTATCAATTACATACTTTGCAGGTAATTTTTAAATCTAATATTAATTTTGTTGTTTTGGCAACGTTAATCTTTTTATTCATTTATTTTATTTTATTTTTTCAGAAATATATGGTATATTCAATCCGGTGGAAAATACTTGTATTTGAACAACTCGATAATTCTACAATCTTCTTACTGAAGTTACTCCAATGACCTGCTGAAGCGGATATTATCTGTGTATTAACAAGATCATGATTATTGGTTGTAAGTATTTAAAGTAACCTTTTTCCTACACTACGATTTCTATAATCTTGCCTACACATTACATATAAATCCGGAACAACTAAACACAAAAAGGAATGGCGCTATTGTTTTTATGAACATTACTACGTAAATGACCAGACCAGAATGAGAGACATTTTAAATAAATCTTCACCGCTAACTGAATAACAATTATATTTATAGTTATTGCAAAATTGCTAACAGAATTGTTGTAAGGTAATAGTAATTATGTTAAAATATTATTTTATTTAGAAATAATTGATACCATTACCAGAATTATTATAATAAGTGTGATTTTTAATTTCAGGCGATTACTATTTACGAATTGAGGGTCAGCAGAGGTGCCTGTTAAGCAAAATATATTATATTGGAAATGTATATTAATTAACATTATTGTTTGTATCAATTACATACTTTGCAGGTAATTTTTAAATCTAATATTAATTTTGTTGTTTTGGCAACGTTAATCTTTTTATTCATTTATTTTATTTTATTTTTTCAGAAATATATGGTATATTCAATCCGGTGGAAAATACTTGTATTTGAACAACTCGATAATTCTACAATCTTCTTACTGAAGTTACTCCAATGACCTGCTGAAGCGGATATTATCTGTGTATTAACAAGATCATGATTATTGGTTGTAAGTATTTAAAGTAACCTTTTTCCTACACTACGATTTCTATAATCTTGCCTACACATTACATATAAATCCGGAACAACTAAATGTAAATCATAAAAATATTTGTGCTGTGAGAAAATCGAACCTGCAACACTTAACACGGAAGCCGATCGCTCAGTTATTGCACCCACCACACTACTAACTTTTAATTCAGTCTATTTTCTGATAAAGTCTATTAATAATGCCTCACTGTTCGGTTTGCAAAGTATTTGTAGATAATCGCCGATGGTCTGGTCATTTACGTAGTAATGTTCATAAAAACAATAGCGCCATTCCTTTTTGTGATAATATTGCTATTATTAATTCTTCGTTTAAACATCGCATTGCAAGTTATAAGATCACTGCAACTAACGATCAAAAAAATTATTTCCCTGAAATGTTTCTTAATGATAATCGTAAACAAATTAAAAATCTAATAGATCGATCATTACAGAAACATACATCTGTGAAAATTAATTTTGAACTTTTTTCCTTTTTTCTTTTGTTTAAGAATGATCAACAAGAACTGAAATCATTTAGTACAAAAAATTATATTGTTTACTTTAATTACGATTTTGAATCAATATATAAATCATTAGTTGTGTCACTGTTAAAGAAAATCGAGGAATTTCAAGAGAGAGACAGTGGTTGGACGTATCTGTGCAATTCACATTTAGAAATAAACATAAGTAAATATCAACCTCTCGGCGGATCTAAACATATAATATTACCTGAATTTATCAGAAATAAAAAAGCTTGTTTGAATATTCAAAACAATGACGAGTATTGCTTCTTATGGTCTGTTGTAGCTGCCTTGTACCCCGCAGCCCACCATCCTAATAGAATTTCATCTTATCCTCACTTCAAGGATGTTTTAAATGTCGATAATTTAACATTTCCAATCACATTTTCAGACATAGCTGTTTTTGAGAAAAATAATCCGTCTCTAAATATATTTGTGTATGGATTGAAAGATGATAGGACAATCATAGGACCTTTGTATACTTCAAACAACAATAAATCTAAGAGCATACATTTACTGTTTTTACAAAATAATACAAATTCTCACTATTGCCTTATAAAAGATTTACCTCGTTTAGTTAGAAATCAGATGACAAAGCATCACGGTAAACTATATTTTTGCGAAACATGCTTATTGTTTTTTCCAACGTCCAGTGAATGTGAAACACATGCGTGCGGAGGAGTTGTCACGGTCTTACCAGAAAAAGGATCATTTTTAAAATTTACAAATTATAATCGAAAACAAAACATTCCATTTGTCATATATGCCGATTTCGAAACATTACTCGAACCAATATTCAACGATGAATTTGACACCGCTAACACGACATACTTACAACGGCACGTGCCGGCTGCCTTCGGGTATAATGTTGTGTCATCATTAAACCTTACTGTTGATAGGTATAGAAATTATCGCGGTGTAGATTGTGTTTCGAAATTTGTAAATTTTTTAATTGAAGATGCTAGAGACATTTATAGAATTATATCCAAAAACGAACCCATGAAATTTACCGACAAAGATGCTCTTGATTTTAGTCAAGCTGTTAAGTGTCACATATGTGATCATTTACTATGGAATGATAAGGTTAGGGACCACTGTCATATAACAGGTCGATACCGAGGTGCAGCACATCGGCATTGTAATCTACAATATAGAGTACCAAAATTTGTTCCCGTATTTTTTCATAATTTATCGGGATATGATTGTCACTTATTTATAAAAAAGTTAGGTGAAATTCCGGGACAAATTAAAATAATACCCAAGACCAAGGAAAAATATATCGCATTCACAAAGTTTATACATATTGGTGATGATTACATACAATTAAGGTTTCTAGACTCCTTCCACTTTTTAGGCACTAGTTTAGATAAACTTGCTAAAACACTACAGGCAGAAGATTATGTTAATCTTCGAACTCATTTTCCTGACAAAAAGCAGTTTAATTTGTTGACACGAAAAGGGATATACCCTTATGATTATATGACAGATTGGAAATGTTATGAACAGAAATCGTTACCGTCTAAGTATCATTTTCATAATTCCTTAACCAACGAAGACATTAGTGAACAAGATTATAATCATGCTCAGACAGTTTGGAGCGAATTCAATATAAATGATTTAGGGGAATATACAGATCTATACTTAAAAACGGATGTGCTTTTGTTGTCTGATATATTCCAAAGTTTTCGAAAAACATGTAAAAAATACTACAAACTGGATCCAGCATTTTACATAACTGCACCTAGTTTATCATTTGATGCAATGTTGCTAAAAACCGGGGTCACGTTAGAACTCGTGTCAGACTTGGCTATCGTCAGAATGATTCAAAGTGGTATACGTGGGGGATTGTGTATGTGTTCCCGACGGTACGCAAAAGCTAATCATAAGTATATGCAAGAATATAATTCATCAGAGCCTAACTCTTTCATAGTATATTTGGATTGTAATAATCTTTATGGCTTTAGCATGTGTCAATATTTACCTTATTCTAGTTTCAGATTTCTTACTGAAAATGAAATAACTAATTTACATATCGAAAATGTTGAGGATGATGCCGACTGGGGATACATATTAGAAGTTGATCTTCTGTATCCCGAACATTTACATGACCATCATAATGATTTACCATTTTGTCCTGAAAAATGTATTCCCCCAGGAGGTAAAGCAAAAAAATTAATTGCAAATTTGTATAATAAGTATAAATATGTAATACATTACGTTCATTTAAAAAAGTGTTTAGAGCAAGGGTTGGAACTACGTAAAATTCACAGAGTTATTACTTTTAGACAGAGTTCGTATTTAAAACAGTATATAGAATTAAACACTCAATTAAGACAACAGGCAAAAAGTTCTTTCGAACAAGACTTTTTCAAGTTGTTGAATAACAGTGTTTTCGGTAAAACATTAGAAAACACTGAAACTAGAGTAACTGTTCATTTAGTTAATCAATGGTCCGATACGTTTAATCGAACCAAGAAATCAATATCCGCTGAGAGACTTGTAGCTAGCCCTTATTTCCATAGTGCAACTATTTTGTCTGAAAATTTAGTTGCTATCCAAATGAAACCAGAAGAAATAATTTTAGATAAACCTATTTATATTGGCTTTAGCGTTTTAGAACTTTCTAAGTCACACATGTATGACTTTCATTATAATATTATCAAACCTTTTTATGAAAATCGAGTGCAGCTATGTTATACAGATACCGATTCTTTTGTTTATAAAATATATACTGATGATTTTTATTATGATTTAAAATTTCATTTTTTGCAATACTTTGACACCAGTAACTATGACAACCAAAATGATTTCAGAATACCAATAATTAACAAAAAAGTACCCGGTTTGTTTAAAGATGAATTAGGAGGGAGATATATCTCCGATTTTGTGGGCTTGAGATCGAAATTATATTCTATAAAAACTCCTGATAATATAATTAAAAAAGCGAAAGGTGTAAAATCGTGTGTAGTGAAGGAATTAAACATCACAGATTATAAAAACATATTATTCAATGATGGAGTTATTCGTAGAAAGAATATAATGTTTAAATCAATAAAGCACGAAGTATTTACACGAAGTGTTAACAAAATTGTCTTATCTAATAATGACGATAAACGATCGATATCATTAGATAAAATATCAACGCGAGCCTGGGGTCACTCATTTATTTTAAAGAATAATAACGAAATTTGATAAAAAAACTTCAGTATAGAACACAGTACAGTTGAGCGCAATAACTGAGCGATCGGCTTTTGTGCTAAGTGTTGCAGGTTCGATTTTCTCACAGCACAAATATTTCTATGATGTAAGTACAAATAATTGTCTAATTTGTTTAAATTTGAGGTATTATTAATTTACCAAGTAAAATATAAAATTTATTTTAATGTAATTTTAATTTTGCAATTACTATAAATATAATTTGTATTCAGTTAGTGTTTAAGTTTTATATAAAATGTATGCGAATTAGATTGTAAGTAAATAGTATGTTAATTTTTTATGTATTAGTATAAATAAACTGTTTTTTAAGTATCAACTTTGTTTTATTGAACTTAACAAATATAGTCTTACCGTTGTTCGCATTTTATTCATAATCCTTAAAAATAGTCTTTACAACACATAACAGTGGCTGAAAACATAATCCTTACTAGTATTAGGTGAAGGAAAACATCGTGAGGAAACCTGGACTTACTGTTCCACTCAAACCATTTCAGAGGTCCTTGAGGCGGTTTAGAAACTCTGACACTAGGGTGTGTGGGCTCGTAAGACCTTACTGTTCACACGATAAAGAAGACTAGTGTTAATATTGTAAATATGAAAGTAACTCTGTTTGTTTGTTTTCTCTATTACACGTTCACGGGAAAACGACTTTGATGAAAATTTGGTTTAAACATAGACTGAAACCTGAGGAAAGACAGTAGGTTAGTTTTTATCCTAATACGGGAAGGAGTTCCTTCGATATGCCGGTGAAACCGTGGGGAACAGCTAGTAATATTAAAATACTCTGTTAAGGTAGATATTGTTTACAAAGGTATGTGCACGTTTTGCGTATAAGGTCACAGTTCATTGCACTATATGAAGTGTATGAAATATTTTGCAAGCTAGCAGTTTATAATTCATACTAAAACCTTTTATTATATTGAACTATAAGACTATTGACTAAAGAGTGATTTTCAAACAACTAATGTAAGCTTGACTTAATGCTAAGTTAACAATTCTAACTTAATATATACAGTTAAATTGTCAGTTTATTTTTTATTATTTACTGATTATTACTAGAGTTGACTAGTGGTTTTTGCAATATTACAGGATATTATCATAGTCATGTCAACGGTGAGTACAGTACCTGTTTAATTCTAATCTACAAGTGATTTTATGTACGTGTAGGTACACCAATTTTTAAAATGCAATATGTATATCTTGTTCCAGGTATCTGATTCTGAGATTGTGTTTAGCCAGTATGCTCAGGATCCTTACGAAGGATTATCTGAGATGTATCCTTGTGAACCCGAGCAATGCAAACAGACGAAACAGACACAGACGAAGAAGCAACGTCGCAGAGAACCTTTTAAAAAACATAAACCCACGAAATCTTTTGTTATGAGCCGACTACAACGACGAGGCACTAAGTTAATTAAAATTACGGTAATTGATCTCTGCAACAATTCTCAAACTAGTGACAGTGATAGTGAAAGTGAGAACGTTGTGATAAGTGCGCAGTACATTGTTAAGGACGCTATAGACAGTGTTATGGACGAAACGGAATCGTTAGTTAAGAAAATATCAAAATCTTTAATAGACAATGATTTTTAGTTAGCTTTTTTAAAGATACTTCTGTATCGATTAGATGTAGAGATTATATTGTTATTATAAGTTATTATTTTATGCTAAGTTTAGTTTTTCTTTATGTTATATTAATTCATTTACTTTCAAGTACTTAAGTATTTACGATGTGTAACAAATAAAAATGCATTTTATTAAAGAAACTTATTTTTATTTTCAAAATATACTTTACACTTCATATCCCAAGTGCTTTTTTACACATAAAACATTTTTTAGAGCACAATGATTTAAATGTACATTACAATTAAAATTAGTTTTTTTGTCACAGTATTTCTTATGCAATTCAAACATGCTGGGACACTTGTCTTCACCAAGATCGAACACTTTACAATTTTCACAAATGTTTTTTATCCACTTCACCTTCTCCAAACCTTTGACTAATATATTTTTGTTTTCTAAATAGGGTACAATTATACGGTGAAATTCTCTATAATCAATATATCCTTCGTTCCAATGAATACCTCTGTTCTTTTCCAACCACTTTACCTGCCTTTTTTCATCAGTTGTTAAATATTTGAATAAATAAGGTGGTTTTATTAAGAACAATTGTGTATAATCACGTGTAGCGAACGCTAGTTCTTTTACTATAAAATTGTTGTACAGATCTTTAAATCCTTGAATATCTACTATTATAGTATCCGAATTCATGATATTTTTCTCACAATATTACTTAACGGCTTATACTCTATTATACAATCATTCAATATAAGACAGTATGCAGATGTTTGGTCAGGTATGTCGGATTCACTCTCAATTTCTACTCTTACATCCACAACAGGACCTGACTTAATATTATCCACTTGTCTAGAACAATCGATAACAAATAGAGGCGCCAAGTCTTTAAATTGTTTCTCGTTTAATAAGGGTTCAGGACGACGTCCGTAATATGACTGTTGAAATCGTACATATTGCTCGTATAATAAAGCAATTCTGTTATTTGTGAAACTAACATTGAGGTTTTCATATGGAAAGTAGTTTGAATTGAGGTACACTTTTACATTACGAATATAGCAATGATCAAACCGAGACATGTCAGAACTTGCACTGTTTTTTCTATTTGTCTGTAGACCGACAATGATGTATCTAGGTTTCTCTATTTGCGATGAAGTTTTGATCGACCAAGTATGCTTTGTAGTTTTAGGTAAAGCTGGATATTCGTAAAGATCCCAATTTCTGTATATCATTTGAAGTGCACGGTCTTTTTCTAACACTTTTAACAAACTTATTTTCTCTTTATCTGATACTTTTACATGCGGTACGCGCCATATGATTTTATTAATTTGAACATCGTCTATAATTTCACCGGTGTTAAGTTTTACAGCATTCAGGTTAGTGTTACTTCTTAGTAATATCAGTTCGTGTCTACTATTTATCACAACTTTTTTAAAATCTTCTGCGAAACCAAGAATGTTACAGAGTGGTATAGAAGCCGAAAAACTACCTCCATTCATATTTTTTACACCATCAATATTCCAGCCCCAGGCATTGGAAGCCTTTGATTCACTTTCATTCATTGATATTAAAGATTTTATGGTGGTCGTTATGCCTACATTTTTTATTTTGTCAATCTCTACACCATTTAGTTCGTATCTTATATCTTGGAATAGGTAGAGGAGAGCATTATTTGTAAACTGCACACTAGTAGCTTTATCCTTTGAATCCTTTTTGCTAACTATAAAAGTTCCTTCTAAATACAGGGTACTGGCTGACGGTAGTATATACAGGTCCTGTTGATTGATAGGTATTCGGATTTCATCGTTTCTATTGAAACTTGTTACATATGGCTTGTATGAATGAAATTCAAATCCTTCCACAGTGTTGTCGTAAGTTGGAGCAGCCAAAACATCTAAGATATTCATTTTAACAATCCAATCGCTTTAAGAAATGCCTTATTGTCTTTAGTTAATTTTATTTTCTTTTTTGTGCGAGCTCTTATTTGTTTGGATGCTTGAGCAGAACTGATGCGTTTGATTTGATGTACATATTTATTATAGTCAATCATTTTTCCTTCTAAGATGTAGATACAGCTGCACTTCCTCACCACGTAAATTGATTAAGCGATTATTTATATCTAAAAGTCTAATATGTATGCAGCTTATGTTGTTTTGGTTAATTGGAAAGTATATAGCGTTTTTCGGGATTTCTATAATCCTGTACCCTGGTGGCACGTTGAGTGCAAATTCGTGGACAATGTGACTGGGTTCTCCGTTTATGTATGAACCGCTTACAATATCACATTCTATCCTGATCACTGTTGTAGGTAAAATGTTGACTGGAAACTGTGACACATGCCATTTATTTGCTTTCAAGTTCTGCTCACTAAACCCTAACAAACTTCTAAAGGTGCCTTCTTTACTAAAATTAATGCTTTTCGTGCAGTTAATAGCAGTTTTTAATGTATTATTATTGCACTGTAGTTTAATTGATGCATCCTTAATTTCAGATTTTAAATAATCACTTATATCTTGCAATTCATATGTACCTTCCGGTATTTCAATAACTTCGTTGGATCCGTAGTAGAACTTGTTATTCGTTTTGTCAATGTTGGGAATAGAATTAAATGTTGAGAAATGTAATAAGGCACACTCATACTTTCCATATAATTGCAATGTTGTAGGATAGTACGTAGATAAAGTGGATGAGTTTCCAGTAATCGACAAAGTAAGGGACATCTTGCAAATGATTAAAAATAACAAAAGCATAACATTTATACAATTTATTCCAAAAAGTCCATAGATATTCTAAACATAAGTGACCACAAATTATAGTGTTGAATTTCTGATATCTTGTATAGTTGTAATTAATGTTACAATTCTTAAAATATTTAATTAATTCCATTGGAGGTTTCAAATCCCCGAAGCTATCAAAATATTCACAGTAGTTGTATATTTTAACGTAAGCTACCCAATGTGTTCCTTCATTCTTAGAATCATCTAAATTAATGATACCACATTCAATCCGTTTCGGTATCTTGGGCAACCTATCTCTCATGTAAACTCCTCGAAAGTATGGGATGTGGTGTGCATACTTTTGGATGTCTATATTTGTTAGAGCACGATTAGGTAGCTTAAAATTCAGTTTTTTGGAGATTTTATATACAATCCTTTACCATTTTTATGTGTTTTAACGTATAAACCCTTGCCTAAATTCAGTGACTCCATAGCACGATTATGTCGTTCTGTTTCTCGCAAATTTTGTTGACCAGCTTTGTAATCATTAACTGTTTTCGCAATACCAGCCGCACCACCTGCTAATGCTCCTAAAGCCGATAAACCAGCAAAAATTGGAATCAAAGGTAGTACGCCTCCTGTTTTTGGTAATGGTATCACTCGCGGTACTCGAATCTTTTGCATGCAAGGAATTATTTTCCTTGCTGCTGAATAGGCAGCTTTAATTAATGTTTTACCGTCCTTGGGATTCAGTTTCTTTATTTTTGATTTTATTTTTGATACAAAACTTTTAAATGTTTTAGCACCAGATCCAGACTTCATTTTGGCTTTCATTACTTTACTTACTATCCATGAGCTAAGTTTTTCACCTTTACCAGCATCTTTCGATTTAAGCCTTTCTTTCGCCATGTTTAGTAATTGCAAATCAGCCTTGTGACGATTGTCTAAGTCTGTATGATTTGCATATGCTATATCGTGTTGCTTGCAAGCTTCGTCTAGCTTATTTATACCTCTATCACCTCGTGCTAACCGTTTGCTAAGTTTAGTTCCTGGCCCACAATAATTGTATCCTGGTAAATGAACTTCGAATGGTAGATTATTAATTATAGTGTTAACTAGTTCACCACCTTGCATTGTCCAAAGATTAATGAAGCAAAGATTACAATAATTAGTGTTTATATAGGTAACATAAAAATGATTTAACCCATTATAGCAGATTTATCAATCCAACTGTTTTCTTCTTTGTTTAAACCAAGCCATTTCACAAATAGTTTTGATCCTTTTCTTTTTAAAACCTTTTCAATCAGATAAACACCGGGACAGTAAGATTTTTGTAGTTCTTGCTCATAAAAAGTTCCTATTATGGGTTGATTTCGCTGGTCTTCTAGATAATACGTTAATGGGTAGGTATCATTAATTTTTTTTATGGTAAATAACTCGGTTGACCAATTAGGTGTATAACCTTTCTCAAAATTGTGTTTGTATTTACTGATGCGTACATAATCGCCTACTTTAAACTTAGGTTTCTTTGTATGGAGAGAGGATATTTTTTTTAATGTTCTGTTAATATTTTCTTTTATAACGTGTTCATTATATTTATTTACTTCAATCGGTTTATATTTAATAGTCTGATGCTTTGTATTATTATAGCTCTTTAATATTACTTCTAACGGTTGTCCTAACCACTTGTAGTTTCCATTGTAGCTAAAAGATTTATATAACTTATTTTTAATAGTTCTTATTAGTCTTTCAACAATCGAAGCTTTTTTGGTTGAAAACGTTGAGTAATGGTTAATATTGCTCGTCTTCATAAGATTCTGAAACGTGTTGTTATAAAACTCGGTCCCCATATCCGTTTGTAAATTAACAGGTCTGCGATTACTATCAATCAATATCCTTTGAAATGCATGAGTAACATCTTGTTTATTTTTTGATTTTAATGGTTCTGCCCAAGCATACTTTGAAAAGCAATCAATAACCACTAGCACATAATTGTAACTTTTATTATACTTTTTTAAGTTTTGCATGTCCATCAGATCGGCTTGCCACAAGTCATCAATTCCTTTTAAAATAACTGATCGCCTCAGGAAACTTCTTCGCGCAGCTTTATGTATTTCATTAACTATTTGCTGTTTTGCCATTAGAGAGATTTTTAATTAACTTGTCTACCTCCGCTTTGGTATAAAACTTGTCTTCGAAATGAATCAAAACGTCAGATGACTTTGTTTTTAAATAAGACTTAACTGCATTTTGCCCATCCAATATAATTTGAGAACGCAATGAAGAAATCAATCTATTGAATTCTTGTACCGTGAGAGCATTCATTCGATCTACATAATCCTTGTTCACAACTTCGTCTCCTTCTACGGGAGATCTTATTCCTTTCAGTCTAGTTGATTTTAAATCATAGTCCCCCGTTTCTGACTTGCACAGAGCGTTCTCATTAAAGTCTAGTAACTCTGTTAATCGTAATCTTTTATGAACGTGATGTCCAAATTTGTCTACGTTCATATTTAGATGTATATTAATGGAAGGTTAACAATAAAATGAATACATTTTTAAAAATCATTTATTTATTTATAATTTTATTTTCACGCAATTCTTCAATGATAGATATAATTTCATTGTTTACTCCAGTGTTACCAGCATCTCGAGAAGCTATCAGTAATTTTAACCTATTCACTAGTTCATTTGGATCATTCCAATATACAAAATCTGTATTCTTTTTCCACATTTTTGTCAATAACATTCCTTTTCCCTTCGGTAGAGGGTCTTGAATGGTACTTCGTAGTTTAAAAAGTGGCTTAATAACTTGTAAATATTTCTGTCCCTTATTACTTTTTATTGGTTTACTGGAATCATAGTCTCGTCGATGAGCATTTGTGTCGAGTAGCATTGACTTATAGTGTTGCATATCACAGTTGGTTACCAAACTTAAATCTACATCTTTCTTTAGCAACAACTGTTTCAAGCCAGGTGTATTTTGATATTTGCGCCCAGACACGATAATATATTCATCGCTGATTGTTATGTGAGCTGAACCTAGCATCAAGTTCCCATCCTTCACTCTAACACCATATGGGACCCCGGCGAGTGCTTCTGGTGATATTGACCAAGAGGATGTATCACCCTGTTTATTTTCAACTAATGATTGAAACGAACAATCACTTTCCTTGTCAGATTCATAGTCGTTGTCGACGTTACTCAGGTTTCCTTTCTGAGAAGCCGAATCAGTAAATGAAGTATCTGCTTCTTCATTTCCCGTGGTATGTAAACGAGGTGGTTGCTGGCTTGCATTTGCAATAAGGTTGAGAGGGTCTGTTACAGGCTTGAACACTGACTCCAGTGTATGTTTATAATCAATCTCAATGTCTTTCATTTTTCGTATTTTTTTCTTAACAGCTTCTGCAGCATCAACAATTTGTCTTTTTAATGATTTTTCCATTTTTAGATCTTGATAGATTAAGCGTTGTTTAATGAATAATAATATTGCAAAGGTAAGATACTTAAATATTAATTATTTTAATCAAATATTACAAATGTGTCAAATTTATTTCTGTAACATCCTTTATTTTTGGAACAATCCTTATTAATGACTACGTAACTGTAAGGTTCATTCCATATTTTTGAACACATTTCACGAAATTCTAGCCACGTCATATCAGTGTTGACATGTTCTTCATAAATATGTTTCAAATTAATTTCATCTTGTTTAAAAAGTATAATTAAGTTAGCATTGTCCCTAACTAACTGTTTAGGAATTTTACTATATGTCTGGTTAAGGTAAAAACAATCAATACATTTGTGTCTTCCCATCGCAAAGTAATCACGCATATTGTTTTGGTTTTCGCAAGCAACATCATCAAATATGATCACAGAATTAGGTTTTGCCTCCTGGACACTCAGTACTTCCGCATTACCATGATATTTCTGGAATGAGACACCAGAAACCCTTTGTAAAACTTGTTCTAAGAAGATGTATTTGGGTTGATGTAGAGTTTTCGAATAAACATAAACATTTTGAAATCTTAATCCATTCTCATGTATGAGAAGACCTATTAACAAATTAGTTTTTCCACAATTGGAAGGCCCGCAAATAATGCAACGTACAGAGGTAGGTAGTAGCTCTCCATGACGAGAACCAGTATTTTGAGGCTCAATACACACTGTTTTCACATGTAATGATTGTGGTTGTTTGACAAACTTCATAGTTACACATGAAACAAATAGATTAATAATGAGTCAATTAATTTGTTACATTCACATTTATAAATAATATTACGTCAGCAAACACTAAATAGTCTGTTCTCATGCTTGTTTGAGTTTTAAACTATTAACAATGCTCAGTGATAGAATACCATGGTAAACTGAACCGGTTAGTCGATTCTTGATTGTTGAGCGTCTTGAATCACTGTGTCAGTCAAGTCGATTGTGTATTATTGGACATTCTGAGGCACTGTCAAATGGTCCGTGTCGACCGTTCACGATTGGGCATTCTGGACCACCGGAGCGATGGCGAACTCGTTTCGCCGAGCGAAAAGTGGTCCAGAATGCCCAATAATATACTACTCAGGAGTAGATTGATATAGTTAACATATTTTTAAATCCCCGCATAATTAAAATATTACGAAATGAAAATAATACCTACTTTTTCGTTTCATCTGGATGCCCATTTTGTGCTTATAAAAAAAAAATAAAGTTACAAGTGACGTTAACGGATCTATCAAATTGGCAGACAAGTGATGTGACAAGTGTGTGGAAAAAAATAATCATTATTTGTGATATTATTTCCCATAGAAACGATGCAATTTCAGTGTAAGAACTGCTAAACGGCGGCTGTCAGTGTTACTGCTACTGTCAGCGCCGTTTCGTTCTGAAATAATGAGTTTTGCGTTAAACAACACACACACACACACACACACGCACACACGCACGCACGCACGCACGCACGCACGCACTTTTTTTTTGCAGGGTTTTAAAAATATTATAAATGCCTGAAGATACTCTTTAGGTACCCAAGAATAAAAGAATTAGAATTTCAACTTCTCTAAACATCTTATTTTTTTTTGTACAAATCCTGCCATGATTCTTTGGAAAACACTGCGTACAGATTAAGTAACATGTTGTGTAACTTGACTTTTTTAACACGTCCACATTATATAACATTGTTTTCAACATTGCAACATATAACAATACTGTACACATTAGAAATGCAATGCAATATAACAATGTTATATATGCCTTTGTCGTTTGTCGTTATGCAGTGCTGTTCACCATTGCATAAGTTATATAACATTGTTATAAATATTAATAACATGTTAAATAGCTATTAATATAACACGTTTTGTAACATTTAGCGTTCACATTACCGAAATATGTTACATTACGTCGTTTTAAAACATGTTACGTTTTATAATTTGTACGCACCTTAAGGGACGTTTTCGAACAATCGGCACAAAACACAGACTAAAAGACATACCAAAACACTGCACGTAGGTACCTAATTGAATTCAAGATCTCGGCAGTCGCGATTCCGAGCCCTAGACTTACAAGGTACTTTAAAAACTAATTTATTCATCAATATTGTTTATTTTCTGTTTTAGTAGGTAAGTTTGTTATGACTGCTTGATTTTTGTAATAAATGTGACATAAGTATAAACTGGTCCTATGTCTCTATTTCTTCTCGTCACATGCCCATAAAAACAGCTACCTTGAAAAATCCTTATTAAACAAGCATTTCTTTTAAATAGGTACGGAAATATAACGTGTAACTTACTTCGTGTACGTAACACCGAATACATAATACCGTATAAAAATTGAATATTAGAGTAACTTCTTTTTTCCATTAACACTCTCCTAGCACTCCTTCGACACTCCATACAAACGAAACGATTTAATTACCTGCACTACTATCAAAATAACAGACTGTACAAATACGTGCGTGTGTGTGCGCGTGTCTGCGCGCCGCTTGAACTAAAAGCAGTTTCGACGCGGGAAGAGGTGAGGAACAGTGTCTCGGAAGGTGGCGGGGCGTGTCGCTACTGTACGGTAGTACTAATATTTATACTGTGCTCCTGGTACCATCCGTACCAGTCCATTGCAAGCCAAAATTAAATAAAACTCATTTCTATTAGGAGTTGGGTCAATTTTAATCAGAAAGAAATTATTTTTTAACGAAGCAGCGAGGAATTTCGCAGAATTGAAGTTATAGTAGGGGAGCCCAAGAGGCTAAATCGGGACTTACTCGAGCGTCGTGGAGATCTATTGGATTTTGAAAGTTAGATGCTAAAAAGAAAAAAAGGTTATGAGATGTATGCACTTTCACTGGTGGGGAAAGCGTATACAGGTTTTTAAAAATGTAAAAAAAAACCGTCGCATGGAAATACTCGAGCGCGTCAGATATTAATAGCATATAATACGCCCCATGTGTTTCTGGTAATGGAAAAATGTTAATTTGCCGGTTTGCATGGTGGGGGTGCCCGTACGATGGGGTAGAAAGTAGGAAAAAAATAAATTTTGTTAAGCACGTCAGATATTGAGAAGGGATGTTAACTGAAGTCTCAAGTAGCTCCTATTGAAAAGACAGGTCATGGTCGATTTATGAAAATGCAAAAAAAAATCAAGACCTCGCAATACTCGAGCGCGTCAGATTTTTATACAGACGCTTCATCTTGATGTCCTTGTCGTACTGACCCATAATCTGACAATTATGTGGATGAATTTCCTTAATCTGACGGTTAGAAAAAAAAAATCATATCTTTTTGTTAATTTTTGAATGTAATAATTTATTCTTACATTCCATTGCATGCTGCATGCTTGCTGCATGCTTGCTTGCATGCTTGCAGCTGCATATATGGCGTATGCTTGTTTACGTGTTTGCATGCTTGCTGCATGCATGGTAAAAATATGTTTAATATCATTATGTGTTAATAAGTTTATGCTGTAGAATGATATGCTTAATGATTATTATGATTGGAGCTCAGATTATAAAACAATAAGCAGATAGACAGCGCGGAACACTGAGAGTGAAGTCACCAAAGCACATACAATTTCAAAAAGCGAATACAATCTTGAGTTAATACGGCACGAAGCACCGCATCGTTAGTACATCACACGCCATTCCAATATTTTTGAGAATAATGCCGGCTTGTGTTTTTAAACATTGTAGGAACTGTTCCGAAAAACAAAAGAAAGAAGGTAGAGTATCTTTTCATAATAATAATAATAGTATAATAATAGTATGTGGGGACTACTCACACACGGCCATCTGACCCCAAACTAGGGAGACCCTGTACCATGGGTGTCAGACAGCTGATATACATACACAAATACATTTAAATACATACATATATAGATAAACAACACAAATATTGGTAATTTGTTGGAAATTATTTTACGCAATTATTGTCAGTGACTTCTTAGAACACAAAACCTTAACAAAAATCCTTTGGTGTTGCTGGTTTTTATTGAAATATTTACCCCCCTAATTTAGGAAATAAGCATAGGATACAGGAATAGCGATTTACAAAAACATTTATTACGATTAGTGTTCTATTTATCGCGCATTTTGCTTGGTATCAGGGACTTGAAAACGAAATGAACTTTGTTCCGTTACACTTAATGTTTTCACGTAACGTTCCAATATTTGTAACGTACTAAAACCGTAAACCAAAAATAACGTTATAAAGTATCATTTTCATAGAACAATATTTAAAGTTACGTTATTTTTCAGTAACGGTATATCTCCAGTTATAATAACGTTACAAGAGAACCGTTACAGATTAAAGACTTAAGGCTCTTAGAACAATGGAAAATTGATGTGAGAATATGAGCTGAGCATGGACATATTATCTGAGATTCAGAAGACGAAACTGAAAACGTTATCGGTATCGTAATAAATAGCGTTTATTTCGTTATTTAGTATAACGAAATAATATCGTTATTAATAAATAGTTCTAGATTTTGGTCCGTTGTTAGTACCGTTATAGCCTCAGATTATCAAACAAAAGGCAGATGCGGAACACTGCGAGTGAAACCACAAAAGCAAATACAAATTCAAAAACGAATACCTACAATTCGCTTCGCGCTGTACTAACACGAGTCAGTACAGCACGAAGCGAAACATTGTTAAAAAAAACAAATACTAATACAAATAAAAATTCAGAAGCGAATACAATCACAAGATTGTAGGTATTCGTTATTGAATTTATATTTGCTTTAGTGGCTTCACTCGCAGTGTTCCGCACGGTCTATCTGCCTTTTGTTTGATAATCTGTGGTAACAATATTTTAAACATAATAATAATAATAATAATAATAAATTTGTCATTTATTCTCTCTTCACAAAGCTGACTTAAAGTTAATGTGCACAAAAACGTTTTAGCTGAATTCCACCTTTGTGAGAGACTGGTGCCTGATATAGGTTTTTGGGAAAAACCTGTGTCACAGGTCACCAGGCCCCTTCCACAGCTAGAATTAGCTTTTACAGAGTTAAAATGCAAACACAAGTAAAAGTGTTAAACAATAAGCATAACAAAAATTCAAACTAATTACGAGTTAAACAATATGCTACAAATAGAAGAAGTAACAACAATCTGCATAAGCCATTGAGGTTATGTTGTGAGACGATGTGAGAGTGAGTGTTTGTCTTATTTGTGAAGTGTAATACTAATGAGAGATGTATGTGAGTAATTCAAATGAGCAGTGTGGGAGTGTAGGTGACTTTTGTGGAGTGAGTGCAGCGAGAGTACATAGACATAATAAAGACAACCGCTTTCTTGAACAAAAAAAATTTCATCTAAGCATAAAAGAGAATGCCCTTTTCGGGCCCACCAGTGAACATTTCACTAGAGAAAAAATACTTCATGCATTAATTTTGCCATAAAAAAATGTATTTACTTTCTTCCAAATGAGTATTTACTTTCTTCCAAAAATCCTTTACAACAATTAGTTTAAAAAAGAAATTCTATTGGAAAAACAAGAAGATATTTTTTGATACAGACGCAGGCATAATATTGCCAGCATCAAAACCATATTACGAGTATATCATTAATAAATCGATTCAAACTGCACTGAAACCTCAACGGCATACCCACGAGACTTTACTGGTATTATAATCAAAATCCCACTAAAAGAGAACATTAAATTAAAAGAATTGAATTGAATATGTATTTAAAAAATAATGATGAAAATAAAAAAAAGTAAAAAAGAATAACAAAAATAAATAAATTATCGGTTATTTAAAAAAGTAACCGACATATCGATTTAACGTTATTATTTTTTCTTTATTGTGACAACACTGAATTGAATCTGACTCTTCACTTGTTGTCTATGTTGTTTATACTCAATGTGAATTAATGTGGATGTGTTTTATTTAGTTTTTCTTTTACGCACGACATTGGCTTAATCATTTTGTAATCACGTTCGACGGTAACTTTGACTCTAGAATCAAGGATCACGACTGCTTTCGATTTTAGATACTGATCAATAACGTTACCTATATACAATGACTGAAGAACATTGTGTGAGTTGTGGTTTTAATCTGACCGAGATTCAAAATCATACCTTGGAACCCGAAGAAATACGCTTGATACAGCAGTGGGCACAGCAAGTAAATATTCAAACCATAAAATGATTCTATTATTGCCTACATCATCCAATTATTTACCTAAAAGAACATTGTTTTAGGTGTCCACAGATAATCTTGTTTCTTATAACGTTACGTTTCTAAAATAATGGCGTCAATTTGAATATATTTTTTAGATGTGTAATACGATTAAGATATTGGAACACTCCATTTTTATAGTAATATTTGATGTCCAATCTTGGGCCTAGGATAGTATGGAGACTAGGCAATCCCCTTTATCATGTTCCGATATTGTTCCACCATTTTTAAATTCAATTAAAACAATCTGACTCGACAATGTATGTATAACATCTTGTCTGCACTTTTCTGCGACACTAAATTATACTTCATGAAATATTATGGGTGATTTTGTCATTATCCTGGCAACCGTAAACGAACACAGGCAACGTGTTTTTACAGTGCTGTCACGCACACCTGTCAAAAAACCGTGCTTCTCATGTTTGTATCGTTCCGTCTATCTGCCTATTGTTTTATAATCTGAGGATTAGAGAAACTATTAAAAATAAAAAAATGCGTTAGCTGTCATGCGTAATTAATAATATGCTAAAATATAATTAGGAGAAATAGTATGCTAAGTTATATTAAGGTTTAATTAAAACTTTATCCAAATGGATAGAAAACCTGTATGCTAAGTTACATTAAGGTTTAATTAAAACTTTATCCAAATGGATAGAAAACCTGTATGCTAAGTTATATTAAGGTTTAATTAAAACTTTATCCAAATGGATAGAAAACCTGTATTTAGAAAATAAAATAGTGTACTGAGAATAAAAAAACGAAACAAATTTTTAAATCATCATCGTCAGTGGAATCGTCTTAAGGGAATTTTGAAAGAATACTACTATTATTTAATTTTTTCGACTAAACTTTGAGAGTTTTGGACGCAAAACTGATGCAGAACGGATGCAGAACGGATGCAGTCTGCGTCCAAAACTTTCAAAATTTAGTCGAAAAAATTGAATAAAAGTAGTATTCTTTCAAAATTAAAAAAAAGGCGTATACTAAAAGATAGATAATAAAATTGTCTGTAAGATAGTGTAAGTTTCGGATAATTATACCTGGTAGATTTTGTGTGATTGTCAATGTTTTGTCCGCGTCAGACACAACTTCACGAGTTAATTAAACTATTTAATATGAACTTAATCAAAAATATTCACTTTCTATATGATTAAGAAAATGTTCTAGTTTAACATTTATTTTTTTCAAATCATTTACACTGCACATTTTGACGTGATTGTCAGTTTAAAATCTGTAAAAGTCGTATATCGTCGCCTTAATATTGGAAGTTCGGTTCGACTTGGTCGTTATCTTATCTTTTCTTCATATTTACCTTCCTTTTTTAGAAATCTCGCAAGTCAACCTAGGAGGTTGTCTGCTGATTAACCAGACTTTCCTGTGGTACCTTAAAATTAATTTATGGCCTTCGGTCAGGGCTAAAAAACTTACATGCACCACAATGTATTGATGATTTTAGCTACTTCGGCTTGTGCAAATCGGCAGATTAGGTTATTTCCGTGATCCGTAACTAATATCCTAGGAAATAAAAAAAAAAAATAACCGCGCTCGAGAATGTCCAGGTAGGTGCCTTTTTTTTTTGCAACTATAGGACTCTCCCATTTCTTTCTGCCATGAATGTGAGGGCATGAACCAAGCTGACCCCATTGCACAGGGCACTGCACTGTAGCCCCATCTCACTTAAAATCAGGATTACTGTAACCCATTGGAGTAGATTAACTGAACACGAATACCAGGAGAGTGAATAACATATTGCAGCCCCCTACTAAACTATACAACGTGTATTTCACTTTTCTCGTAGTCGACGTATGAGAATAACTCATGATAATACAGTGAAAAGGCATTTCTTCACACGCAGATCTTTTGGGTAATATAACCAATTTTTTTTTTGTAGTTTAATAGGTTGCTCGCGATCGCTAAATTCATCATATTGCTCACAGAGTATCTACCTAATTTGCTTAAATACATTTATTTGAACTCAATACACAAATTATTTTTAATTTTTTCACCATTTACCTACTACTGAGTAGGTACTATATACTACCTAGTATTCAATAACGTAAAGTTTTAATTCTAAAGACCTAGTTATCTACTGGTATTTTTAAGAGTACAAAGCTTCAACGTTTCTTTTGATCGTGTTCTAAAATAAAAATGATAGTTACGATTCTTCTGATATTATTAAAATTTGACATTCAGATGTCACGCGATGCAAATTTTATGTCAACTCCATACAATTTCATTTTCCGTTGGCGTTAACGCTAACAGAAAAGGGATTTTGTCTACAGGCCCTTTGGTAGAAATAATCCAATAACGTGTGGATACAAGCTCCTGGTTAAAGCATTTATGCATTTTCAGTACGCCAGTTCGCTAAACTTGTTCAAACTAATTCCATGACTCATCCTCAATAGATCATATATGTTTCATGACTTGTGTCTCACTCATCACATTTCTGATATAATTTTATTCTCCACTGCCTCACATGGTGAATGACAAAAGTCAACGTTAATCAACTTTTAAATGGACACGAATTAATATAAATCACTCAACTTTTCAGCGTTTCGTTAGCTAAAGGTAAATTGTGCCCAGTAATTAGGATTCAAAAACTTGAAGTGTTCAACTACTTTTGTCGTTGACCGTACCTACATAATATTTAACAGCTGGGGTGTGATTCTGTGTAAGACTTCATTCTAAACTTCGAATTTGAATTCGCTGTGAGTTTCTTAATTGGCATTCCAAAAACTCGGTTGATAATTCGAATTTACACTAGCGCCACCCTTGCGAGCGTGTCAGCGAGTTGAACTAAATTTACAAGGAGATTTTGACAGATAAAGTATGAGATGACGTAAGAAGTGGCATTCTGTAAGGTAATTTCCCCGTCACTTCGACGCTCACTTCGCACTCGAACCCGATTCAAAGTGTCAAATACATCAAGGTCATTTTGAACCTTATGCGAAGTGAGAGTGAATAGCGATGTAAGATGCGAGTTGTTGTTTGAATTTTACAGAATCGACCTACTGAAGTCGTAGATGACTTAGATTTGATATCCGCACGGATCCACCCCAAAAACAGAAAAACAATGAAGGCATACATTTTTCTATACTATAGTGACGTTTACTGGTCTAAATTAATGCTAAGAGATTTTTCAGATCCTTTCAGTTTTTATTTTTTGCTGCTACCGGACGGCAAGTAGAACCACTACATTAAGTAACCCTCTCCAAAAACAAAGAGTTTTCAGATTATTTCATTTTTAATTTTTTGCTGCTACCGGACGGCAAGTGGAACCGCTACATTAAGTAACCCTCTCCAAAAACAATAGTACCTATGTATTAGTATGCATACTATAATTTTTTTACAGAAATTACTTTCGTTTTCACGTTAACGTTCGTCTGTCTGTTCGTTTGTTTATCTGTGTGAATACATGTCTCATGGCTAATCTGCTGAGCCATTTGTGATAAAATTTGATATGGAAGCCTTGCCAATTTGGTAGCCTCGGGAAGGATATATGCTACTTTTTTATCAACAAATCATGCGGGAGAAGTCGCATGCGAAACCTATTTATTAATAATTTGACACAACTTGGTTAGTCTGAAAACGTAGTTACCCATGTGCGGTGTCCTCAAAAAGTAATTTTAATCAAAATTAATTGAGTACCCCTTGAACGAATCCTTATTCATCGTCCATTGAATAAGGGGTAAGTGTGTAAAAAAAGCTTCAAAAAAGGCTTAAACAGTTTCATACGGCTTGCTTACCCTTCATGGGTTCATGTAGGCGGGTACGTCCGGCGCACCTATGCAGTATTCAAAGCGTATGCGACGCAACCATCTATATTTTAGGACTTTTCCAAATAACTTTAAAAAAATCGGATGAGGCGCGCTGATTAAAACGCAATGCGCTCGGTCGGTTTGTGTTTTTTTTGCTGCATTTCATATCAGTGGAAACGAAATCAAAGACATGGTAATAAAAATAAAAACAATAGTGGACAAGCCACGGCGCGCCCGCTAGTCGTAAATTGTTCAAACTGATGGGACTTTCATGTACTTACGTGCAGACTACATCATTGATCTGGCCAAAGTGACGTGTATCCGCCCGTTAAATTTGGCCATCCCATGTATGGCTGCCGCATTAAATGATTTGATTGGAAGCTTTACTAGCTTTTGCACTTAACTCTAAAATAAGGTGGGAACAGTGGACGCGGATACATACAATATTGATTTCGTGCCCAAAGTGACCAAAAGCAGGCAGTCGCCGAAACGCGATGCAACATTGATGCAATAGTGCCTCAAATTGTTGATGCATAATTGAGGGGCACGTTAGCTCAGACGCCCGGGTTGTCTATGGCGTACCACAAAGACGTATACTCGGCCTGAGTTTTTTCTTGATGTAAATGATCTGTGTCAGCTAACGCTTCACAAACGCAATTTTTTTACGTATGCTGATGATACTGCTCTTATATTTCATGGCGGAACCTGGGACGAAGTCAGACGAAATGCTGAGATGGGACTACATAGGGTGAGTCAGTGGCTAAAGGCCAATCTGTTGACTGTGAACCTTTTGAAGTCGTCACAAATTCAGTTTAGTTTCTCTAAGATCAACCCCAAAAAAATTGACATCAAATTACATGTATATAACTCACCTCATGATAATACTCCCTGTTCATGCCTGGCTTTAGGGAAATCAGGAACAGTAAAATATTTAGGAGTTATACTGGCAAAAAAACTAAGCTGGCGGCAACACGTAGATCTAACCACCGCGCGTGTTAGAAAATTTATTTGGATTTTTAAAAGATTCAGAGATGTGGCTGACCTTGAGCTATTACGCACGGTGTATTAGTTACGCACTGGTACTGGGGTTTGGGGTGGTTGGTGGTGGTGCGTGTAAGACATATATGATTCGCCTTGAAAGTGCTCAAAGATCTGTTCTTAAAGTAATGACATCTAAACCATTCAGGTTCCCCACCATAAGTTTATACGAGGAATGTCAAGTAAGTACTAACAGTGCGGCAGATGTATATTTTAGTAATGGTCACCAAACAGCACTACAAAAATCCACACAATAAAAGTATTTAAAAAAAACGCACCACTCGTAATATCTGTTCATCCTTAAAATGTCGAACTGCTTCAGCTAGAAGGCAGCATAAGTATTTATCCATTTATTTGTATAATAGGATAAATAAAGAACTGAAAATAAATCCTCTCACACTTAAAGAAGCAAAAAGTAAGGTTAAATCTTGGCTACATACGCATGACTACACAAAAACCGCACTTGTTTTAAAATAAGTACGAATAAAAAAATCCACGCAACCCGTACAAGCACACGTATCTATAACATCACTTACCACATACCTACATTACACACTCACACACCACAAACACTCCACACCACACACACTCCACACCAAATACACTAACACCAAATACACAATATTATTCATATTTTTCCTTTTATTATCATTTTCTTTTCCAATTTAATTTTTTTGTTTTTTGGTGTAGGTAATGTAATTTAGTTTATTTTCTTATTGCATAAAACTGGATTCATGTATTTGGGAGAAGACACTGGCTCCTGTAACACAGGTACTATATCTAGCTCAGGAGTCAGGACCTCACTACTTACTTCTGTAAAGTTATTTATGTCAAAAAAGAATTATTATTATTATTATATATAATTCATTAGTTTCTTTGAGTTTCTTTTCTTGTTAGAAAGTATTTTCAATTGTTTACATGCATTGTTTATCTTGTCATGTTACAGTCATCTTGTGACATTCCAATACTTTCTAAATCGGGCACTTCTTAACGCTATGGAGTCTACGCATAATAAATCCCTTGACAACCTTTTCGTAAAACACTAATATGAATTCTGGCCACTACTACTCATAGAGTAAAACTTAAAGTTCATACTAATCCACTTCACGACAATTTATGTAGCAATGCTACAGGCACCATTCAATTACTTTATGAGGACATTGTTTTGGAATCTGCAGTTGGGTGCCAACAAAATGACCCTTTTAGGCAATCAATCTGAAAAAACCTGCCCAATCTAAATATCCATCCAATAATACAACAACATTTAACGTGGTGTATTTTGACGAAAAAACTCAAGGCGGAGATATAGACACCGTTTTAAAAAAGGAACAACTTCTGAAACAGCAATTTTAATCTATCAGCCTCCTGGATCATTTTCTTTTTCAAGTGTGAAAATCTTTCTGACATTACTGATATACAAAAGACTTTAGTGAAATTTAAGGCTCGGTAAGAAGCAAATTTTTAGGTAATTGAGGGGGTATAGCAGGAGCACATAGCTCCGCCCACTGCGGGGCGCCTGCTGCTCCCCGCGTTCATGATTACACGATTAATTTTGGCGCCATCCATATTCTAACAAAACAAAAGTTGCGTTTCAAAAAAGTTTGTTGTCGCGACCATCTCATGAGCGCTAAGATGCCGTACGGCACACCTACCACTCGATAGTCGGTGAGCGCTAAAATGCCTCTCGCGAGCCCATGGATGCTAATATGCACATAATTATAATAAGCAAAGTTCTAAATAAAAAAAAATATTTTTGCCATCACCCAGCACCATTGCCAAATACTAGGATAAAAGCAACAGACACATCTTTTCCAAGGGTTATAATACTACAAAAAAAAACCGGGCAAGTGCGAGTTACACTCGTATGGAGACGGTTACCATTTATCCCATAATTACGACAGTCATAGACTTTGGTTTTTCAGTATAAATCTATAAGTAAATAACTGTATTCTGAATTTTTTATTCAAAATTTTAGGTTTACCTAGTAGTTTCGGAGATAAGGGGGTAATTTTTTATGTATTTTCTTAAATAATTTTAAAACTATTTATTTCAAAAATAATATATTTGAGATCCCGATAAATTATACCCTGTCCATTGGGTTATTGGTTTTTTGACAGCTGCCTTAGAATGAAATTATTCCCGATTGCCTTAAGTTAACTTAAAAATGTGTTATAAAATAAATATATAAACTACCTTATCTTGTTGGATTATCTTTTTTATGACCTCTTACAGACATTTATACTTATCAGTTTTTACAAAAATCATAAATATTGTTCACTAGTTGCAGCTGTCAAAAATCGATTAAGCTAGTGGACAGAGTGTTTACATTTTTATTTTATTTCACTACATTTCATCAAAAGTTAGGTAATTATGCTTCTTCTTGAGAAACGGTTTCTACAAGGTACGACTCGTGTACGGTGGTTTCTCTAAAAAAAAATACAAAAAGGCTTGGGTAAAAAGTATTGAAGTTGGTAGGGGTTCGATCTCCGATTATAACGCTACCATCCTCATTAAAAGAAATTGCGAAGTTTTCGGGAAATTCATAAAATAACTTACTATTACTATTACTTACTATTACTTACTTACTTGGCGATTGACCACCAAATCTGTAAATATATTGTTTGTGGTGTAAAATATCGTGCAAAATTGATAAAATGAAACGTAAGAAAAAGAAATGACCTTTGTGTCTTGTCACTGTCTTTGGAAAGAAAAAACGTAGGTTATAGGTCAACATCAGGGGCACCCTGAGATTTGGTTAGTTAGGTTCCTTTAAACACTGCTGACAGAAACGACCGTCTTTGTGCCAATTTGCGTAACCGTTGCAGACGCCTTTTAGACAAGTTTAGTGTTTTGAGGTTAGGTTACAAAAAAGTGCGTTTTCTTTTCATGAGAGTGGTATCTGGGGAGTCGGGGTATACTAAATTTTAACCCAGAAGAGTGTAGAAATACTAAAAGACAATTGCTCTTACTCATGAAAAGTATTCTGCGGTGATTTATTTGCTGGAGGATTGCTCGCCAACCGTTTCTTTTTACTATAAGGAAAAACAATACAATTCAAAAATAAGTAAATCCTCAAGAATTATCATCATTTTAATTATACGAACGCTATAGATAATCCATACAAACGAAATAAGGTGTGCGCAAAAAGGTAGGTATTTACTTTACAACTTTCATCATGTGTTTTTGTTTCGTGAAATAAGATCGCTTTATAGACCAGTGCCGATACCTTTGAAAATGGTAAAAAGCGAAAAAAAATAATAGTAGAATGAAACCCATTGGAAAAGGAAGAAAATATAACAAAAATGAAAGGAAAAATAAATTACGGGCGATCCGAGGTCGGGAAGTGGATGGGGGTGCGTTTTTAAAGGTAAAAAGCGGTTTATCTCGATTTCCGGCAAAACTACAAGTCCTATGGAAAAAAGTTGAATGACAAAGTTGTAGGTAATAAAAATATCTTCAACTTTTGTATTTACACTTTTTTCACATACAGCCGATGATGAAAGGGTTCAAGCTATCTTCATACCAAATTTCATCAAAATCGGTTTAACCCTTTCATCGTGAAAACGTAATAAACAGAGTTACTTTCGCATTTATAATATTAGTATGGAAGTATGGATAAATTACGAGATCTTAACAATTATTTGTAACTAAAGTTTAATTCATCATGATATAATAATATGATGATTAAACCTGTTATAGGTAACGCAAATCCAAACAAGGCTTGACCGAGAAGCTCGTGACATGATGTTGGCCATGTGCTTTCGGTCGCTGACCTATTGTACCAGGTAATCATACGTTACAGGAGATGTTTACTCGTCCAGCCATTGTACCAAACTTAGGTAAATAACGTGAATAGAGCCCCAAACACCATAAAGGATTACTAACGTTCTCTTAGACCATTGTCAACGACTTGGTCACTCATTATTCCCCAGAGGTCTTAGTAAAACAACGAATTACACTACAATGTACAATATTTTAATTATTTACCTTCATTACTTTGTAGAATGGCAACTTAAACTTTTGTTTTATGGAGTGCTTCAATATTTTGAGTCACCTGACGTTGTCGTTCTAATGCAACTTCAGGTAAATGCATCAATTATTACATTGTTACTAGAAAAGTTCTTATCACTTACTAGTGTGAAGAAATGTCTACAACTTTTAAAAATCTTAAAATCCTATGTCTAGTAAACACTGATTACGTATCTCCATAAAAGCAAAAACTGCTTCTTCCAATAATAAACGAATGCCCCTACTCTAACTAGCTACCACACGAGATTGTGGCTTCAGGAGTTGCGTTAGCGAAGAACCTATTGTGCAACAGATAAGACTTCTCCCTAGATAAGATTTTTTCGTTTTCTGGAATCCTGTGCATGTGTTTATATGTGTGTGATTTTGACCGCATTAACAATGACGTTCGTACTTTATTAGAGATCAATGGTTCGTTCCTGTCTAAAATTCCGCTTAAAGCTTCGGCCAGAGGTGTTTCGACTAGGCGGTCATATTGCATTGCGCGTTTGTGTAGGTGAACCTACACATGTTTTCACAGGGTAAAACAATGGGCGACCGCAACTTAAATGGACCTGTCAGTCATATGACAAAACCAATCGAATAGGTGCGCTCCACCGCTTGATACTATAAACCTCGGACTTGTCCACGTGAAAATATACGGTCATTGAACTTCATTGGAGGATGACTAATAACATAGGATGCTCCGGTGAGATCCAGCACCTACATGCTCATAATAAATCACTAAGTTCACGCCATCGCAGACACATGTTGCATGCGTTAGTATATCAGTATGTTTAGGCTTAAAGCCTTGATAATCGATCCTAACCTTAATCGGTAACCAATTTAAACTTTATTGCAGAGCTCCAATTTACCGATTTCCACGTATCCATAAATATAGTTTACAATACGGACTACGGTACCTGGTCTACACTCAGTAAATGATAGTTACCGAGCAAATTCCCAGCAGACTTGATGACACAAATGCGCGCCCTTTGTAACTGCACAGTGTGTATTAATGATGATTGATGTAGCCTCGGACACCATGGTACCACCTCTCACTGTGGACATGCACTTAGACTAAAACGCACCTCAGCAATAAAAGTAGGTTATAACACAGACCTACATAAAGGTTTTAGTAGAGATTTATGAATGAAAACTTACTACTACTACTTTTTTGTATCATTGATTGAGCACCTACTAGGAATCTAAAGATTAGGATTGTCCGCTATTGTTTTTATTTTTTATTAACATGTCTTCGATTTAGCTTCCATTGATGTGAAGCTCAAGCTCTTTAATCAGCATATCTATTCTGTTACAATCTCTCTCGGTGAACTCCTAGGTGAAGAGAGCTGCCAGCAGACGGACGTCTGCTTTGTCAATATCTAGCATCGGGACGGATGACAGCTCACTTCACCAAGGTGTTCACCGAGGGAGATTGTAACATAATACCACTGCTGAGCTCCTCATATACTCAATGTTGCTCACTCACCTGAATTCAATATTTATTAAATCTAATGGTTATTCAAGATATTTAGAAAAATCTTAAAATACAGATGTTTGCGTAATCGCATAACTGGCCATTTTAAAGCGTAGCCCAAAGGGCGCCGTACGTACCTAGGTACTTGTTGAATTAAACAAATTAATCTTCAAAATCAAACTTAAATTGAATTCTCAAAAATGTTCAATGCCATAAGACTAAATCAGATTTGAATCGGAGTATCTGCGGCGGGCTCGGGAATTGTTACAATGCAAAATAGCTGGAAGAGCTCTTACGTACGTACTAAAAGCAATTGTGATTATTGTGACAAAGATGTTTAGACAAAAACGTACGAAGTAACGACTAAAATGTAAGTATGAATGTATGCCTATTTGCCAATCCCATGTCAAAACGTGACTTTATAATTAGGTATACGAGTATAATATATGTGTATCTAGGATTAAAAAACATTTATTTCGAAAAATTATAAATCAGTACAGAAGTAATTAATATTAAAGAAAATGCCATAGGGAGGCAGAACGTTGATGGTGAGCACCTGGGTCAGAAGGCGGTGCTCTCGTTATCTTTTACCGGGGGACCACGCTATATGCACGAGCGTACACAAGACGCCATAACATACGTGCGCAAGTACGGCCGTCCTGAACTCTTTATCACATTCACATATACCTAATCCCCGATGGAAAGCTTGCTGTGGCTAGAGCAGCGTATCAACCCAGATCAAATCGACAATGTCATTTGTGCAGAAATACCTGACCCTGAACAAGACCCTCTCCTTTACGGTATTGTGAAGGCAAACATGATACATGGTCCTTGTGGTAGTTTAAACTACAAATCACCATGCATAAAAGACAATAGCTGCACTAAGAGGTATCCTCGACTACTTCTCAATGACACCCAGATAGGAGACGATGGAAATCCGCAAAATAGGAGAAGGTCTCCAGCTGACGGTGGTCATACAATAAAAAATAGTGAAAGAAGACATTGTTTACCTGGATTAACATAATAGGATGCTTTTAATACCGGTAGTACGTTACCATGGCATATTTTCCGACATCCACGCGGGCGAGGACGCGAGCAATAGCTAGTATACATATATATAATCTGAATCTCGGAAACGGCTCCAACGATTTTCATGAAATTTAGTATGCAGGGGGTTTCGGGGGCGATAAATCGATCTAGCTAGGTTTCATTAAAAAAAAAAACGAAATCCCTATTTCCCTCGGCCATGGCATTACGCGTGAACGGCTGGACCAATTTCACTTATTCTTTTTTTGGTGTATTTGTTATTGTAAGGAGAAGAAGAATATTATGAAAGTAAAAACTAAAAAAGTTGCGCGGAACATTAAGCAATCAACAAATCCAAAAAAATAATATATAGATAACGTATTAATATCTTCACATAAAAATTATATATGTATAAAGGACGTATTAGTATCTTAAATTTTTGGAGGATTGGCGCAATTAGTGTATGCAGGGTATGTAGGGTAGGTAGGGTATGTAGGGTGTGTAGGGTAGGTAGGGTATATAGGGTATGAACGGGATGTAAAGTAGACATGTGTAAGTAATGCGATTGTTGCATTGCGCGTCATATATCTCGACCGCGTACTGTAGCATTACACATGACTCGACCAAATTAAGCATGACTCATGACACTTAAACATGACGCGCGTCGCGCGGTATCTCGCAGACTCGATCGCCGTGTGTGCAAGCGAGAAGGAGCATGCGCCGGTAAGCTGGCTACGAAATAGGTGAACTATTATTTAGAATTGGAACCGTATGGTTCACAGTTTAAGGTTTATGTTTTATTGATACCGCGGACTGCCTAGTACGTAATGTTTAAAATCATGACTCTTGCCGCACTTGGCACACTCGCCACTCACTCACACACACAAAATATTAAGACACATAAAAAAATGCAATCATTGTAAATAAAAGTGATTTTTAAATACGTCAATATTCATTGTCTTGGTCAATAATCAATACCTATTGCCATACATGTCTATTGCCAGTCCTAAGCCTGGAATGCCCTTTCAATTAAATTATTCCGTAGATTTTGGTTAAATGTGAAGGAAAATCGACTTTACATATATGACAACAATAGCAACTATTTATTAGTGTAGTACGAGGGCGCATTGCGTTTGACGATTGTCACATCACAATATCACTTCATAGCATAACGCGCTATATCATCTCATGTAATGATGTATTGCATTCTACATTGCGAGCATTTCATTACAATGACATGGCGCGAAATGAAGCGCGCTGGATGGCGTATGGCGCTTCATTTCGCGTCATGTTTGGAGTCATGGTGTAATGTCATATTCCTCGGTGCGAAAAGTAATGTCATATTACATCACTTTATAGTGCACTGTTTTGCGCATGTCTAATGTAAAGTATGTAGGGTGTAGGGTATGTAGGGTAGGTAGATAGGCGGGTAAACAGGTAGATAGAGACAGGACAACGTCTGTCGGGTCAACTAGTTATTTATATTTTTGACTTCAATACTCAATATATTTATTGCATCCACATGTAAACTTAGATGGTAGGGTTTTACAGAAATGAACATTGTGGACCCTGCCGTGCTTATCAATAGTAAAAGTACCTAGAAGAGAAGAGGAGGACTTTTGTTTGACTATTTAGTTGTAAGTAACTGATTATTTATTATGTAATTTAGAACTTATTTTATTATTATCTGTGCAATTATTATATTATTAACTAGGCAATTATTTTATTATGAATTACGAGTATTAGGTATGGTTTTGACTTACAGGCGGAAATGAGTCTCTGAGGGCTCAGCGTTCTGCAGAAACATTATGAAAGCGGATCCCCGCGACCTTCACGGCCACTCACATTAGGAAACATTCTTTTTACTACTAGAATAAAAAGGACTGTGAAAGTGAAGCACCTTCTGCACCGTACCGATCTGTGTGCGGAATTTGAGGCATACCATATGAATGAAATTTTCCCCATTTTTTAAATATTTATTTTGTCAGTATTGGTAGTCATTTATTAGAATAAGCGATGTATGAAGTCCACTTAATTGAAATTACAAACATATACCAGTTAAAACTCAAAATTAAGTAGGTAGTTATTTGTTTTTATTTTGTGCTAGCTCTTGCCTGCGACTTCATCGGCGAGAATGTCGGTTATCGCGAATGCAGACGAAGTTGCGGATTAAAAGTAGCATGTCCTTCCCCAGATTTGAAGCTAACTTCATACCAAATTTCATCAAAATCGATCTAGCCGTTCATCGTGAAAGCGTAATAGACAGAGTTATTTTCGCATTTATAAAATTATAGTATGGATAGATGGATGACTAGAAAACGGTGCTGTAAAATACGTAATTCAATTGATTGATTGTCCTGAATTACCTATAAGGAAGATAGGGGAGGGGGGGGGGCTATTAAAGTTGACTTACCTAAAACACACAAGGTGTAAAGATTTTACCTATAATAAGAAAACTATAACGTTCTGTAGAAAATAAAACTTAAATATTTTATTCAAATGATTTAGGCAGAATCATTACATACAAAAGCTTACAGGACCGTTAGTACTGAAGCCCTTCCAGTACTCGCAGGTGTACTTCCAGTCGATCTTGAGGTGCAGCGACGTGCTGCAATGTTCTATTCTGCTCGAGAGACCACGGACGCAAGCATTTTTAACTCAACGTGACCGTGAACGTCAGGATTGCGGTTTAAATAATCTAGAAATTTTATTTAGATTATTTAAACCGCAAACTGACGTTTGGGACGAACTTCTATCAGAATGGCAATGTAGGTGGGATAATTCCATCAAGGGTCGACATCTCCATTGGTTCTTTCCATCCGTTCGTGAGCGGTTGGAGACGACTTGGCGCGTGACGCGGAGTCCTTCTTTTTTTTTTAGTCTGTGGTCATGCACAAGATTTTTACATAACCCAGAGAATATACATCAAATTGCTTGTAAAACCAGCCATAACTCCACTATTTTTTGAAAACATAGACAAGTCTGTGGTGCCATCTGTCTTGTTTTAGAGACAATATACAAAAGTTGCAGCTGCCAGTTCTTGTACAGGTTCCCACTTTTTCCACTAGGAGACTCAAGACTTAATTCCTTTACATTGGTACAGAGGGCGTTTATCAAAGTCTTCTATGTCTGTGACGGGGCGTCACAATCGGTAAATAAAAAATATAGACCGTTTTATTATTATTATTCACTTATTATTCACTTTTCTTAAATATAATTGACGGGGTTAGTTCAATAAGGGTGAAGAAGACAATAACCAATATTTGTACAACACCATTTCACAAAAAATACACCTTATTTTAGCCCTGAAAACTAGAAAAGTTTTCAATTAACTGTTAAATTAGATATTTGGCTGCTTTTAAATAAATAAATACGTAGTTAGTCAATACCTAATTGACAAATAAGTGGCGACACAATACTCCCGTACAGTTTTGTGATTTCGTTCCATACAAACTGTTCATGGTTGTCAACCGAAAAAACGAAATAAAGTACTAGGGCAGCAGTAAGTTGAATTGAGTTAAGTTTTCAAACAGTCGGTTAACGTTACATACGGACGGGTAAAAAGTTACTATGACTGATGATGTTTAACGTACGTTAAATGTAACGGGTTGTTTCATGACATAAAAATCCGTCAGTTAAAGTTATTCAAAAAGAGATTCCATAATATTTTGACGCTTGAAGTAGCTGTTTGACAACACAAAATTACGTTGACTGGTCGGTTATGGTAATAGTAACTTTTTGACGTATGATTTGGTGAAACAACCCTTTTTTTTGATTTGACGATAGTTAGCGCCATTTTTGACTATTACCGGTCAGTAATGGTTTGTTGAAGCAACCCGCCCTTAGCCGGCCTTAAATATATATGAAGCTTAAAAATAAATAAAAAAGTATTTTAAACAAATGGAGGGTTCGTCAGGAAGTTCAATCATTTGCGACTGATGAGGGTCCGCAGGCGCTTCTTGATCCCATACAAATTTTCCATGTGTCCCTAGCACATTCTCCCTTAATAGGGCTGTGTGTACGAAACAAACAAACAAGTACTTCGCCGTCGGGCAGACCGTGTCTATCTCCTCTCTTTCTCCTCTCTTTCCATCTGACTCCTGACGGCGTGCCAGCCATGCGCGAACTCCCGCAGCCTCTCAAAGTTCGCCGGTGAGTTTACCAGGTCGCCGTAGTAGATCGGGCCGGGTGAGATAGCCAAGGGTGCTATGTCCGCAGCCGCCCCACGTTTCGGCCCGTATAACGAAAGTTGGTAGGGCCATGGGAAGGTTGGAGGGAGTGATCATTCACATCAATCAGTAAATATATCATTGGACAAACAAAAAATATGTTAATAATTAACATACACACGACCCTCAAGTAACTGATACAAAAATCACATATTCCAAGTGGCAACTGGCGGTCGCGAAAACACAAAGAAAAGTACAAGGGTCACAAAAATTGCAATAATCCATGTGCCCTGACAAACTTTGATAATAGTTAAATGATGTTCGATGTTTAATGGTCATCGTTACAACCAGACTGCTCCGATACGTCAAATAATTTGCTATCTAAGTAAGGGCTTTAATGTGCGTTAAAATAATTATTACAATAATAATAACAATAATTGGCATAAACCCACTGGCAGCTAACGGTTGGATTTTTCAAGTCGATGTTAGCCGGGCTGTTGCCGTGTCGGAGCGGTGCTGTGTTGTAATGTTGCGATTACCGTTATGGTTGTTTTCACCAATAAACATGAGCGAGAATAAAGCAAAGTACTACGACAGCAATAATACGTAGGGGTAGCTTGAGGCATGATATTAATGGAGGTGTGCTTCTTTGATGATTGTGTTATACTGGGCTCGTGACCGCAACTCCATGTCTCGGAGCGTTTTTTACGTACAGAAAAGTGCTTGATGTTATCGAACGAGGTATGTAATATTTCAATTAAGCATGACAGCACCCAATCGTCCCATTAAAGAAAGGAATTAAAACAAAAATTACGACGCGAGGAACAATAATAATGATTACGATGCACTGAAAACATCCAGGATTTGAGTTGAGATTTTTCTCTAATGTTTACACACTTCAAATAACTTTTCATAAATTCACAAATCATGCAATACTGAAATTATTATTAACTATTTAAACAAGAGAGGGAGAAGCTCAAATGGCATCAAAAATCGCGACGGCATCGCTGTCGTAACTAAACTGAAATTTGGACAGAACCTTACCTTGACTGCTTCTTCCACATCGTCGTCTCTGGAGGACTTGACCAAGCTCTTCTTCATTAGCTGATACATTGTCTCCCGCCTGAGGTGGCCCTCGCTTAGTAGATCGTAGCACTGTAATAGATGTCCTTTATTAACTTAAGGTAATGGTGTTAACTGGTCCATCGCTTAATGACTATTAACTGATTATCTTCACACACTGACAGGTTTTAACCGACAGTCGACGATCGGCAATTGGTAATATCAGTTCTGACTCGGCCTTGAAGTCTCGGCCTGTCCGGTCCAAACCCGTCGTGACCCAGAGACACAGTTCGTAAGAGGTCAGTTTTAGGTCTTCAGGTGACCGGATAGTGTATGGCCTGTAACTGACAGGCGAATATCTGCCAGCGGACTGTTTAATCAGTGGGGCCTTTTACTTGAACGTAACCTCCTACACCAAACTATATTAGTAGTTATATGAACAGTTTGTTGGTCGTAAAAGTAAAGTAGCGTCCTAAAAGAGTATTAAAAGGATAGCTGCCATAGAAACATTCGTAAAACGTTGTATATTGTTCGCGACTGTGCCTTAAATTGAAAGCTGACAGTTTGCCTGCTTTGCGCAACAGCTTTGTATGGTAATCGGTTTATCCTAATTCTTATTCTTACCACAAATATTATACTTAAATGTAAATAAAAAAAAAAAAGGGTTTTGTAGTTCTCGCCCTTAATTTTGTTGAAACCTTGATGGGGAAAGAGGAGTTTATATAGATTTAAGAAATGCTTGTGCATGCAGCACTCCTCCGATTAATAGAGACGTCCCCCCCCCCCAGTTACCATACATCCACTAATCAAAACCGACCTTTGTCATCATTTCAACCTATAGACGCCCACTGCTGGGCATAGTTCTCCCCCATAGACCACCACCTGTGTCGGCCCCGTACCACATTCAGCTAGGGATTTCCCGCGGCTCGGACCGTCGTCAGGGGCGTCAGTGGCGACCGCGCATCTTCAGACGCAGTGTAGTCAGTACACTGCGTCTGAAGATGCGCGGTCGCCACTCCAAGATCTTTATACCCCATCGGTCATCGACACTATGGTCAATGTGCCTAGTCCACTGCCACCTGAGCTAGGCCATTATTTTAGCTATGTCGGTGACTCAGGTTCTTCTCCAGATCCTCCTCATTCCTGATTCGATCCCGCAGAGGCTCCGAGCATAGCTCTTTCTATTGCCCTCTGAGCCGACCACTAGGCATGTTACGAGGCCCTAAGTGTGTGACTATGTTTCCGAGCCATAAGTCATCACTGGCAACACACACTTGTCAAAGACTTTCATCATGAGGCAATGCGGTATATTGGATGAAAAGATGTTTCGCAGCTTGCCATTCGAGTTGCGATTTTTTTCTTTTTTTTTCGGATTGGCATCTCGCAGGTCAACCCAGAAAGTTGTCGGCTGCTTAACCGGACTTTCCTGTGGTGCCTTAAAAAATATTATTTTTAGGGAATCCAGCCAGGGCAAAATAACTTACAAACTAAGCGACTACACGCTAAGGGCACCCCCTGTGGGGTACGAGCCTCGGTTTAGGGCGTCGCTGGGGGAGGACAGCAAAGGGACAGGCTGGATCGGATTTCCATTATTTAGGGACGAATTTAAAGCTACAGGCTCAGCGGCGCGGGCTGGCATGAGCAAGGGTCGGTGTTTCGAGTTGCGAGATCATCACCTAATTGAAATAGCTTTCAAACAGAAACTTTATCATGACAGTATCCTACTGCTACCGTCATGGTGGGCGAAAATAATAGGTTATCTGCACGGAGATGATAATATATATCCTTTCCTTGGTATACTTTGTAAAGGCATACTAAGAAATTCACTAGGTCAAATGATAATTATTGTGCATTATCATCACTGCGAGTTCAAATTTTAATTTGTCAAGAATACACAGTTTGAGATATCTTGCTGGAAGTGTTCGAATTAAACTGACTATATGTTTTTTTTTTTATTTAGGAAAATGTTAATGATGGTGAGTTCTAGCCTGTAAGAAAAACTAAGCAGACCAAAAGCCTTTCTTAAAAAATCAAGGAACGATTATAAATTACTCATGTCCATTACCATGTGATTTCAGGCTGTAGGTCCGAGTTTTCACATACTGATATCCTACACTATCACTTGTAAGTACTTGGGAATGAGCAGAGAGTCTGCGAAACTTCTAGCAATAATAAGCAGGCGAAAATACCTACTTACAGTGAAAGCATATTGAATACGTTCCTCAAGATCACCTCGAAGATAAAGAGACATCGCTTTGGCGAAAGTGGCCATCGTCACGTGGGGCGAGGTTCCACGATCCAAGGCTACCATCACACGCTCCATCATGTAAGCATCGGTCATCCCGAGCCCGTTGTGCAGCACATCCCTGAAGTGGTTTCTGTCGAGGATAAATTAACTAGAATCAAAAAATGCACTTTTAAAAGGCTTATGTTTAATGAATCTCCAGATCTAATCAATATATGTATGTGTGTGGTTCAGCGCATTCCGTTCAGCTGTGACAGAGTTACAATTAAACAACCTCTATCCATCCTTACAAACTTTCGTTTTATAATAGTAGTAGATTCTAGAAAGATTGTGTGTGTACCTAGGGATTTATACTTATGTAATTAGGATTTATCATCTTTTAACTGCCCCGTTTGTCTCGTGGTCACAAGCAGGATTGCTGAGCGCGGGGTCCTGGGGTGTGATTCTGTAAGACCTCATTCTATTAAACTTCGAATCTGAATCCGCTGTGAGTTTCTTGATTCGCATTCTAAAAACTCGGTTAATCATTCGAATTTACACTAGCGCCACCCTTGCGAGCGTGTCAGCGAGTTGAACTAAATTGACAGGGAGATTTTGACAGATAGAGTATGACATGACGTAAGAAGTGGCATTCTTTAAGGTAATTTCCCCGTCACTTCGACGCTCACTTCACACGCGAACCCGATTTAAAGTGTCAAATATATCAAGGTCATTTTGAACCTTATGCGAAGTGAGAGTGAATAGCGTAATGTGAGATGCGAGTTGTTGTTTGAATTTTACAGAATCGACGTACTGGGTTCAATACCCAGCACGAGCAGTGTTAATGAATTTCTCCAGGCTTTTTCAGTACCAGCACCAAGTCTATGGTGTGACTCCCCCAGGCCTCGGAAAGCACTTAAAGTCGCCGGTTTTTGCGCCTTATTTCCCCCCGGGATTGCCGTCTTATCAGACTATGGAGAGTAACGGCAGAGGAAGACAAGCACACCACACTATTCCCGACAGACAGAAAAACAGTGGCGACCACTAGAATAGCTTGACGAGTATCGGAGAAACATTACAACTATCTTGGATCCCGCCACGAAATTAATCAGAAAAGAACAGCGGAGGAGTAAGATATTTTCCACTTCCCTCTAAATCAAGCAGGAGACAGAACAGAATTAGGCGAATAAGCGGGGAAGCCCAGTTGCCAAGCAACAATTAACATTATTTAATGGGTCATAAAATGTGTGAGAAAGCGGAAGTGCGCCTCTGTATATTATGTACGCGTTTTTTTTCCTCCATTATAATCCGATCAGATCAGAGATCAGAGAGAAATTCGATCAGAAAAATATTATTATTGCTACCATTTTTTTTCCAACGTTTACCACAGACATGTAAACATTTAAATATTTCATGTGCTTCACTACTACTATGGGTAGCAATAAAACGAGTGACTATAAATTACAATTTTAAGTGTCAAAATTAATTAATTTGGGTTATATAGGGCGACTGGTAATTAGTGTACGATACTTAAACACGTGACTGTGTTCATGATACCAACAACTTTCCCAAAGAAAAAAAAGTTTTTTGTACTGGTTCACTTTAGATCACAGGTGTGCGCGCGCGTGAATTTCATACGGTTGTTATGTTATTGTGATAAAAGTGAACCAGTATAAAAAACTTTTTTTCTTTGGGAAAGTTGTGTGTAATCATGAACACAATCACGTGTTTAAGTATCGTACACTAATTACCAGTCACCCTATATAATTACTAAGTGAGCGACTGACTGTAAGTGACGAAAAATCAACAGAATAGTATCTTACAAACATTCATTTGAGTTACTTAAAATACAAAATGAGCAGCTCCATAATATTTGAGCGACTTAATATTTGTTTGAGTGTCAACGTTACGTCCTGCATTTTTTTCAATATTTGGCAAATGTATTTTTTATACTGAGCGGCATTTTATCTTAAATGAAGTGTTTCGAATACAAAAACCACTTTGAAAAATACACTAATGAGCAATTTAGCGATAAGACATTCACGAGAGTTGAATGTTCAATACAAACTTCAATACAATAGAGGAGATCTGGCGCTCGGCGGCCGCTGCCGCGGTACCGCTCGCTGCGCTCGCTCGCCGTCGCGCTTTGATGGTCGCAGTTCTAACCTAACCTAACCCAAACGACCCACCATACCACCAGGGGTATGGCCTGTGGTACGGTGGGCCACAGGAAATCGATTCTATCTTAATATTGAAGTTCCCTCTCTGTATTTCCAGTCGCTCACTTAGTAATGTAGTCGCTCGGATAAAATTTAAATATATGAAATGGATTTATCACAATCCACTTTTTGTAAGCTTGTTCTGGATTTTATTATTAATCAATATTCGTCGTTAGTTTAGTAAATTTTTCGCTTACTCAAATTCATACCGCTCGCGCGCTCAAGTTATTAATACAGTATGTCATCATCAGTCGCAAAGCTTTTTTTTAATCGCTCGTTTTATAATTCCCCTACTACTATCAACTATCTATTTTCTACACTAATAACTATTTATGGATATTTTTCATAAAATTAAATAAACTTTTTCTTTGGCTTCTCTTTACACGGTATAGTATCCAAAACCTTTTAAAATTTCCTGATTTGGCGCCCTTAAACCCATGTTTAAAAAAAACATTAAAATACGTTATGCGTCCGAGTTTGAGTCACAGAAATTCATGTGTAACAAATTTCAAAATCGGTCCAGTAGATTCAGAGCGAATTGCCTCTGACAGACAGAACGACAGACGTACGGAACCCTAAAAATCAAACTAATTGGTTATTTAGATAACATACAAAACCTGAAAGGTAATTGCTGAATTGTCGTAAGTACTGTTTGCACGAATTTTTATTGTAAATCATCTAGGTACTCAAATTATAAAATAAGAAAACAACGTATATTGCACATTGTTTGCTAAAAAAAAAACACTTTTTTTAATAGACAAATATTTCGTATTTTTATACTGGCAAGCTCAGATTATGAAACAAAAGATGGCAAGATCTTCAGACAATCCTCATAACATTACAGGAAACTGTTCGTTTGTTGTTGAAATGCACTCCCGCTGCAATATTGTCATAGAATTCCAAGGATTTGCAGCATCAATTGCATTCGAAGTACTAGGTGTACATGAATATGGAAGAGATAAGCCAGCTGCAATTTTTTGTCCCGCTCACATATAGCACTTTTAGTATACTGCCTTCCTGCTTCTGCTTACTCTTATTGGGTGCAACGGAGAATGCGCAGTAATAACTAGTTCAGTCTCTGTCTAGGGCACACGGAAGTACTTTTCAGTTTTCAGTGTTTCATGCAGCTAGTGTAACCTAAAGAACTGTCATCGTAGGCAACATTGGATGTGTCTGGAATGTTTTTTTATAAAATTACAGAAAAACGTAGGTACTACAAACTAAAAAGCTACTAGTTTTTGTGAAAGCACGCCATGATCCAATTCCTGAAAGTGTTTATTTCGGCTAAATTCCTACATGCATATTATTACGTCTCAAGTGTAACAAACAATGTCAAAAATATAAGTTAATCCCAAAGATGACCTAGAACAATAATCTGTGCTTATAATGATACCTACAATAAGTTAAAACATTATACTTTCAAAATAAATCGTGCTATTTATTTATTGCGTGAAGAATCGAAATGAATGATTTGTGATAACGTCATGACCTTTTACATTGCGTCGACAATGTTAACTATCTCTCTGCAGTGTTATAAGAATTGGTTCTATTATTTTTACCTTTAATAATACCCTGTCTCAATGACTTCGGTGTCACTGTCATTGAATTGCAAAACGTACTGACATCAGTTCAATTTCTAGGCAATGTTTTTTCAACATTATTCAGCCCGACGCGATGTGTGACCTTGTGCACTATTTCATAGTAGACAATACCTATCATAATCCTGAGTTTCCTAAAAAATACTTGAATTGTAGTTAGTGCTCAAGTGTAAACTTACTTTGCAATCATATCATCGAACTCAGTTTAATAATCTGAGTCATCAAAGTTGTAAACTTCACTTGAGAAACTTCAACAAGGAACATAGCTTTGAAACGTCTAATATCATAATACAATAAAAACCCCTTTGAATTGATGTCACTAATTTAAAGTATTAAATAAATTATTATATTTCTTAAAATAATGAAAAGATACTCCAAACTACTACAGGTAGTTTTACAAGGTAGTTAAATACAGTTTTATATTTTTTTAATTTCATCTGTTTTGAGAGTGAGTGAAATGAACTAATGGGTAGCGTTGGTTGGCTCTTGTCTGCCCCTTAAAGCGCTAACAAGCGACTTTTACAGATTTTAAAATGACCATCACGTCAAAATGTGTAGTGTAAATGATTTGATGATTTTTTAACACATTTATTTATATTTTTGAATAAGTTCATACTAAATAGTGTAATTAACTCGTGAAGTTGTGTCTGGCGCGGACAAAACATTGATAATCAAACAAAATCTACCTGGTATATTTAAACAAAACTTTCACTATCTTACAGACAATTTTATTATCTATCTTTTAGTATACGCCTTTTTTTAAGTTAAAGAATACTATTTTTTATTTAATTTTTTCGACTAAACTTTGAGAGTTTTGGACGCAGCGCATACGATTCTCTGGTCGCTCAAGGTTGCCGGCGTATATCGTCGCCTGATGGTAGGGTTTGGTCTATTAGAACCATGATAGAAGTCAAAATTACTGAAAACTGAAATAAAAAATTAAAATCACCATTGCCACAGTTGATTCTTTAGGAAAATAGTACATCTGTCTGTTCTGTGTCACATAATCTACCAGAATCTTAGTTGAAAGGTACACATGTAAACTGTGACCGACTCCTGTGTTGAAAAGCATCGTATGAAACGCGTGACTACTTTATCATTGACCACTTTAGTTTATTGAGATCATATTGTACCTACTGATAGTAGTGTCACTCAATAAAAATGTTATAAACCGATTTTATACATGAGAATTATAACAATTACTTACCCTGCTGATTATAGAGTATGTAGGTTCAACTTGTTCACAACTTTCTCGTTCTAGTTTTATCTGTTTAGATTTAAACATTAAATTCATCTAGGTATATCATCTATCTTCAATATAATAAAAATTAATCGTTGTTCGTTAGTCTCGCTAAAACTCGAGAACGGCTGGGCTGATTTGGCTAATTTTAGTCTTGAAATATTTGTGGAAGTCCAGGGAAGGTTTAAACGGTAAGAAAATTTAAAAATCAATTGACAGGACAACGTCTGTCGGGTCAGCTAGTCTTTTAATAATTTTTGTACAAAAAAAAAATCATTTATTTCAGGCAAGACATACGACAAATACATCAAACAAATTACATAAAATTGAAATAAACTTAAAATTGAGATAAACAAAAATTTAATACCTAAATGGTACACTCAAACAATTAACTAGAATTAACATTAATCCAACGAATACAAGTGGAATTGGTTCAATTGGTTCACAAAATTCTGAATGTCAATAGTCTAACGAAGTAAAAATTACAATGAAGACTTATGTAAGTTTCAATAATCTACCTCCTATTTAAAGTTCCGTACTTCAAAAGGAAAAAACGGAACCGTTATAGGATCACTTTCCGTCTGTCTGTCTGTTTGTCCGTCTGTCGGTTCGTCTGTCGGTCCGTCTGTCTGTCAAGACCCTTTATCCCGGGAACGCGTAAAGGTATCGAGTTAAAATTATAAAACCATATACTTAGGTCCACGGTCCCTTGAAGCTGTGAATAAATCCAACTTCTAAGTGAACGTGAAAAAAAGATACGGCTGTTAATGTCGCAAAAAACGTATATTTTGACACTCTCAAGGGAATCAAAATTTATAGAGTACTTTATAACGAGCTCTTGTCCGCGATTTCAAATCATCAAAAAGTAGCGCTATGACTTTCCCCAGAATTTAAGCTATTTTCATACCAAACATCAAAATCGGTTCTGTGGTTTCATCGTGGAAGCGTAACAGACAGAGTTACTTTCTCATTTATAATATTAGTATGGATATGTTATGTACCTATAAATTTGTACGGAACCCTCGGTGAGCGAGTCCGACTCGCACTTGTCCGGTATTTTTTTTTAATTATCCGTTACTGCTGGGCAAAGGGTATTTCTCGTGTAGTAAATAAATATAACAGAGGAGATAGCATAAACGGGATTGCCATACAATAGGTGCGTGACACTTTTCATGGCTCCTACCGGTAAATAGCAAAAGCTTCCAGGTGTCTCTAGTAGTCCAGAGTCACCTTTACTTATTGTTCTGAGAGGGTCACCAATAGTCACCAGTGGCGGATGAAATTTGACAACAATAATTCATTATTTGAATGTGAACATTGTTGCTACTTTTAGGAATTCCCCCATTATTTAGGTGGGACCATACAAATACAAATAGACCAATTTTAGTAATGGTATAAGTAGCTTACAACGATTTAATTAAATACTAGCTGCTGCATGCAACTTCTGGGCGTACGAAACAATCTACCAAAGTTTAGTCAAAATCGGATCAATGGTGTAGGAACGCATAGATGGAAGACACACAAACACTATTTTTTATGAATATATACATATACTCGACGCGGCCCGACCCAGCTTCGCACGGGTGATTATATTTTCAAATTTTCGAAATTGTCTTTCATATAAGCTATGTCTGGCTATGCAGAACAAAACAAAAAAAGAATTATCAAATTTGGTGCAGACATTCGGGAGTTATGCGTGTTCAGACATTGCAGTGACTTTGTTTTAAACTGTGTAAGTATGAACGAGATTTGTGTTGATAACTTTTTTTGTTTGAGGTATTTATATTACTGAGCCAATGACATGTGATGGACTCTACAGCAATTTTCAGTTTTCAATGCTCTTATTTCACAAAATTATAAAACTTATTAGTAGATAAATGTATCAGTGGGCAAGTAAGTAAACAGGAGAAACAGTAAGTTGTCGTTAGACTAAAATGCAAGAAAACGTTTAATTTATTATTCAACGAGTAACTAAGTACATATCTAGAAAGGATTGTACAGTCACCGTCAGATATATTGTAGCAGACAAGGTGACCAAGTACTTCTGAACAATTTAAAATGTCGATAAGTTCCATACACTACAAGTTACCATTAATATCTGAACATTTATTAGTTAATTAATATCGGAGCAGATGCTTGTCAATAATTTCTATACAAACAACTAACCAAAAATATCTGAACACTTACTACGTCAAGTGTATCTACGCAGACAAACACTCAGCCTTCCTAATTCCTTACTGCGTGATATAAAGGACGAACCAAAAACGACTATCGACTTGACTTTCTGTGGTTAGTCCAGTCATTTGGTAGTTTTACCTGGAAAGTTTTTAAACTGGTGATTTTATTGAGGTCGACGTGCTCTCTTCGAATTTTCACATTGTCCCCAGAGTTCTACCGCAAAGGCATAAATGACCATCCCATGAGATGGCAGAAATGAATATACAATGAGGGTGAATACTTTGAGAAAATAAATATACATATATTTTTCCTTAAAAAAAAGTTTGAATTTATCAGTAAAAAACGGTAATTTCATATTTACACCCCTAATACTTATATTGAGTTCTGCCGGCAGACGTTTCGTAGAAGGGAAAGAGGGGGGCCTGACACAAACGACGCGACGCAGTCCCATAAACCTACAACGCATAGTAACATATACGAAAAATACATTGTTGGTGTAGATGAATAATAGTTAGCGGCGCTCGACGCTCGTGCGCCAAAACTATTGATTTTACCAAAAAATTGTGAAGACATTTTTTTTTAATATTATATTGTTATAGACTTGCGTTTGACCGCAACTCACCTGATCTTAAGTGAACACACTTAATACACAAATTGAATACATAAATTGAAGGACATTTTTGGTTAGTTGTGTGTATAGAAATTATTGACAAGCATCTGCTCAGATATTAATGAACTAATGAATGTTCAGATATTAATGGTAACTTGTAGTGTATGGAACTTATTGACATTTTAAATTGTTCAGAAGTATTTGGTCACCTTGTCTGCTACAGTATATCTGACGGCGACTGTACGAATGGCAAGCACTAAAAGAAATTGAGCTCTAATCGGGCCTTTTCTAGTCCTCGGTTTTTCTGAGGTTATTTTCAGATTACAGGTAAATCAAAAATGCTAAAGGAAGTCCTAATTCTAGTTCCGTCAGCGTGCGGTACTGCACTCTTTTTAAATAATGTTTTATACCGACAAAAACATTTTCATGTAAATGTTGCCAAGACGAACGAAAATGGCTCGCACTGTCAAAAAGTTATCAGACCTCTACCTATAATCTCTACTTTAATAGCCCTAACATCACAAAGTCTACTCCTATGTATGTGGCTTGGCCGTTTCGCTATTGTTACTTGGGGTAAGGTGAAGAATATATTCACTGTTCATTACTTTTCTGTTATACAATAGTTCTACAATTTCTAGTTTAACAATTTTGTAGTTGTTTGTATACCCCAAGAACTTTGATGATCATCAGTGATCACCCGTGGTCGTGATATATTTACTCTTTTTTGTGATTACTAGGATTCTAAGCAAGTACACAGGTACCTACCTACATTGCACTTTAAGTACATTTAGGTCCTTTGCTACTTTCACATCAACCCGCTGTAAGTCCCAGCAGAGCGAAAACTGTGCGCGTCCACTGATCGGCAATCCGTATGACGTCTTAGGCCAATGCATACCGATGATGTTTTGTTGCAGTTTTGTTGTTTTGGGTTATGTATGCTAATATGTCGAAGGCAGATTGTGAGTCTGTTATATTTAAGATGTAATGTATAACTACACCTCTGTTGGCTAAACTTTATAAATCAAATACAATAAAAGACCGTTTACCCTTTTCTATTCAAAAAAATACTTCTATAACTTGATTTTCAGCATTTAGGTCAGGTTTTCGTGCAATGGCCATCAAACTTTCAACCGACATAACCGTTAAATACTATTATATTACCCACTTTTGTTCTCGGTACATTACTGCTATAGTTAATAGCAAAATAAAAAACAAGGGTTATGATTTTAACGGTGTTGGGTTGAACTACTCGTTTTTTATCGATTGACTTTTTTGTGTTTGTGTTTCTCATAGATGCTATCTCGGGAAGGTACCTGGAAAGTACGATGTACATGTTCTGAAACAACATAGTGATCGTCGTTTATGGCGGGAGCAGAAAGGAAGAAAATATTTAAACTTTTATATATTTTTAAATGGTTTTTATTTTATATATATAAACATGAAATAACTGAATAATTATAGATCTTAGATGTACTAAAGCCCGTCACAGACGTAGCTATAATATACATAGTCTGGCCATAAATACTGTTACAATTAAAAATAAGAAAGATATTACATATGAATTTGGAATCTGACATTTTTATACGATTGTTCATTGAGTTTTCTAATTTTGGCGCCAATACATTGTACAACATTTTGCGATATTAAAATGGAGTGGGGGTGAGAAAGAGAACCGAATCGCTGTGATTGCATTACACAAAGTTAGTATGAAGCCAATTGCAATTTTTAAAACTCTCCATACGCTTGGTATTAGTCAAATGTTTGTGTACCGGGCTATTAATAGGTACAATGAGACCTCCTCTGTTTGTGACAGAAAAAGATCTGGCTGTCCACGTAGTGTTCGTACGAAAAAGGTGGTCAATGCAGTAAAGGAAAGAATTCGAAGAAATCCTGTCCGAAAGCAAAAGATTTTATCTCGGGAGATGAAGATTGCACCCAGAACCATGTCGCGTATTTTAAAAGATGACTTAGGACTTGCAGCCTATAAGAGACGCACTGGTCATTTTTTAACTGATAATTTAAAAAAGAATAGGGTGGTAAAATCGAAAACTACTGACGCAAAGGGAGGTCACAGAAAAATGTTGTTTACGGATGAGAAAATCTTTACAATTGAGCAACATTTTAACAAACAAAATTACCGTATTTATGCTCAAAGCTCTAAGGAAGCTTCCCAATTAGTCGACAGAGTGCAACGTGGGCATTATCCGACTTCAGTGATGGTTTGGTGGGGTGTTAGCTATGAAGGAGTGACTAAGCCATATTTTTGTGAAAAAGGTATCAAAACATCGGCACAAGTGTCCATATCCAAGATACCATTCTTGAGAAGGTAGTTAAGCCCCTTAACAACACCATGTTCAATAACCAAGTATGGTCCTTCCAACAAGACTCGGCGCCGGGTCATAAAGCTCGGTCCACGCAGTCTTGGTTGGAAGTGAACGTTTCGGACTTCATCAGTGCTGAAGACTGGCCGTCGTCTAGTCCCGATCTAATCTGCTGGATTATGATTTATAATCAGTTTTAGAGAGTACGGCTTGCTCTAAACGCCATGATAATTTGGAGTCCCTAAAACAATCTATACGATTGGCAGTGAAGAATTTTCCCACGGAAAGAGTGCGTGCTTCTATTAATAACTGGCCTCAACGTTTAAAGGACTGTATTGCAGCCAATGGAGACCACTTTGAGTAAGCTTTTTATAATTTAAATTGTTTTATATTTATGTATTAAACTAACACACTGTGAAAGTAATAAATATTATTTGCAATAAAAAAAAATTGTTTTCTTCGTGACAATATTTATGGCAAGACTAGGTATATTAATATAATTCATAGCAAGGCATATTACGTTACATTTTCTATAGTAATCTTCGAGTGACCACAGACCCAGCTATAATAATATATTTTTATTACGTCACTAAAATATGTGGACAGATATAGCAAGGCATATTATTAATATATATTTCAAAACTGTGAAACAAACGACGACCGCAGACGTACCAAAGGCGAAAATATATTATTATTTTATAGCTACCGTGTGTGGTGGCTAGCTATAATATATATTATAGCTACGTATATAAATATATATAATAGCTACGTATGTGACGGGCTTTATACTTACATCATAGAAGCACTGGACAAAACAAAATACAATCTTAGAAGGGTGTCTGAGGTCCTGAATTACAGATCCCGGATAGGCCCTGTATAAGGTGAATCACGGACCTGCAGTGCTATTCTGTCAATCAATCAATCAATCTCCCTCGGTGAACACCAAGGTGAAGTGAGCTGTCATCCGTCCCGATGCTAAATATTGACAAAGCAGACGGATGGATGACAGCTAACTCACTTCACCTAGGTGTTCACCGAGGGAGATTGTAACAGAATAGACATATCGATCATAGAATAGCTGCGAATCCAGACATCAGGCCGCAGTCACTTCTGACTTCTTGACCTACACGGCAACATGACAATCCAACAACACACTAATTAATTAATCTAAATTACAACTTGTCACACCTCGTCTCCCTCCTATCCTTGTTAGTTGCGTCGCCGTCCGTCATTTTGACGCATCGTGTGGCATGTCGTTCAGATTAATATGTAGAACGACGGAGCGTCACCGCTCAGTCGACGCAGCGCCAACGCAACGCACAGGCAACGCCAGTGTGGCACCTTTCTTAGGGCGAGGCCACAGGCGTTGCAACGTCGCATCGTAAAATTCTACGACGCCGCACAACGCATCGTAGGACTTTCCGATGTGCTGACGCAATGTACAAATCTGCAATGCGACGACGTGCTATCTATCAGTTAGTGTCCACATTGAACGAACTGACGGTTAGCGTCTTGTCGTACGATGTTGTATTTCAATTTTTGCGATACAACGCCGCAGCGCAGTGTTATGGCCTCGCCCTTAGGCATGTCTCGCGCAGAATAAGGGCCTTGACGTCAGCACGTGCCTCCACGTGCCCCCACGTGCTGCACTAAACATTAAATAATGGCGGTAACTAACGTGAGGAGAGACGAGAACCTTACTGTTCTCGCCGTTGCATTTGCTATAAAACACGGTAGTAAATACTTATGGCTATGTATGTCCCTACGTGGTTTTTTCATTACCAGTATAAAATATTTCGTGAGAATTTCTATATACCTAACCTTCCTTTCCCTACCTTCTGTATACCTAATATGACTGACGGCTAAATTACTCTAATTATATGATTGGACTAAATCCGTGTGGTGCCGGCTGCGATTAGCACCATCCCATTTCTACCCGTGGGTGTGAAGGTGACAGAGGGATATTGAGAGGATGGGCAGCAGCGTCCTTCTGAGTACCACAACACCTACTGCGATCACCAACATGCCTCGGCCAAGCATGGAGACCCTGCAGTGGGCGTCTGAAGGTTGACATGATGATGATGACGATGATAATTATGATTGGCCACACTAAATGCTCGGCCAGACTAGACCGGACAACTTGCGGGTGCGGTCGAGGTCGTAGGTGCAGTCGCGGGCGCAAGTTCTCCGTTTCAGTGTCGCCGAACCTTTACAGATTCCTATACTCACTTGTTTAGCATAGCAACCTTTGTAATTAACCTTCCCCAATAGTAAAGGGTAGCCTTATTAACTTTACCCTTTATTAAAGTTGAATCTCGCATGGAAACCGCATTCTCACACTGGATCACGCCTTGTTGACATGACCCGTAGCCTAATTACTTAACACAATCGTAATCGCATTTAATTTTGGAAGTTTGTGAATCTACGTGCTTGCTTGCCTAAGTTTGTCGCAGGAGAACGCAGCAGCATATTCAACTCAATAGAGTAGGTACCTACTTGTGTTTTAGACACATCAAATAATTTCAAAGCACTTAGTATATTATTTCAATAGATTACTCCAAGCACTATAATCAAATTCATTCAGTTACTTTGAACTAATTTCATTAATCCTAAATTTAAATATTGAGATACTTTGCAATTTAATAATTATATCTAAATAAACGTTAGAAATATAATAATAATGACATAAATCCATTTACAGTTCTTAAAGCGAATTAATTTATCTATTTATACTATATATAAGTAACAAAAACTTCTATAACCAAGGCGTTTTATCACCAAACAGTGATATAGTAGGCCTATAATGGTAACCATTATGACTTTTTGTATTATAAAGATTTTTAACAGATTGTTTTGGTTCTATAAGATTAAAGAGCATTTAAGTTCTATTATTTTGGTCTTAGAACGCTTATAGGACCACACAAAAGAATATTTAAAGTGTTGCGTTGTAAGAGATATGAAAATATTGATTATGGTACTATATAGTACTAAAGATGACCTTGCTGACTCTTTAAGTATCTATTTTGCACTAATAAAGCTGCAAAATAACTATTACAGTACAAGTATTGTAACAGTATCGAAATCACTATTACAGGATCAATCTGCACTATAAAAGTACCTTGCACAACCAAATCGTAACCTTTTAGCTTCTTAAAAGTTCCTTCGGCATTGCTATGGGGCTAGTTCTGTAAAAGTCATGAAAACTCTTCTATGGTATTAAATAGTAGGTACTATAGCAACTCCTGGTGCAGTTGTTAAGTAACTTAAATCGTTTTCGGTGAAAATATGGCTGCTGTTTTCTGCCATGATAGCACATTAGCAACACGACTGTAGCCAATTTGTACTATAGCAGTCATGGTCGGAATAACTCATTATTTTATTATTTTAAATTTAATTAAAACACAAACATTATGAGGGCGCATTGTCAAGTTTGAAATCAGCATAATAATTTTATCTATAAAATTATTTTCGCAAGTGGAAGTTATGGCAGAATTCCGATCCATTAAAGTTTTGTATTATGTCCTTTTCTTACATGTTACGTTAAAAGCAACGATGTCAAATGACATAAAGTATTACACACGACAATATCATGAACGAAGAATCGTAATGAAAAAGATTTCTGGAAGCGTTTACGGTGCAAAATAGCACTATAAACATGTTTTACATTTCAACTATAGAACTGATTTATCACCGTGAGAACTAGGGTCTTTTTGAGGTTCTGTAAATGTTTGCAACACCATTATAGTATAATCATGAACATTAATTACCACGCTCTAAAATGTTCTCAGAACTTTTATAGAACCAAATTTTGTTAATTGATAAAGATTAAATATAGAAGTTTTTTATTATTTTTTGAACGCCGAACCTCCTTTTTTTACGGGACTGCTACTAATCCATAAAATAACATTATATGACCAGCTACCTGTAAAATTATTTGGTCAGCAAAGAGTGTTATCAACTCACTATTAAAATTATCTTTACTTGTCATCCGTTAGTTTTACTTTATTTAAAAAAAAAACGGTGCCCCACACTAGGAATTTCTCCAGCGCCGTGGATGCGTTTACAAAAATATAAAGTCACATACTCAAACAGCCAGACCCGGAATATCTATAGGCCACACAAATATTTGTTCCGTGCGGGAATCGACCCGTAGTACACGCAACGTAGTAGACAATCGTTTAACCAATGCGCCAACCGTGTCGTCAATGATCTGCTTGGTGTATAACATAAGATGTCTTACTTTGTGGACAAGCATTATTTGTCTAAAAGAGAATCCTAGAAAAATCCTTTAGACGCAAAGGCCTTTGCGTCCAAAGGCTTTTTTGCTAGGATTGAAACATAGCCTTGTGAAAGACTTTTTCTTAAAAAGACTCTATAAACGCGTATAATAGTATAAACATATAAAAATACTCTAGCATCGGCTCACGTTTAGTCAAACGTTGTGAACCCAACTTTATCGCGATTCAGAAATTGACATCAACCAGTACAGCGCCATCTAGTTAGACAAAATGGAATCAAGAATCAAGAATGTATGGTGATTACGATGAATTTCTTGGTTATTTATCAAGATATGATTTCTGTGAACATGAAATTTTAATATAGTTTTAGTTTCGTATTAAAGTATTTTATTAACTGGCAATATCATGAAAGTAATTTTATTGCTATTTTCTATATATAGTTATTTAAATCTTTTAAATCAAATAATATCACATCTCTAAAAATGATCCACTTAATTATCTGTTATGTCTTCCATTTTCCACTAGCCTAGGATGTCTGCCTTACTTGAACTGATCACATGGCACTTTGGCAATAGTTTTCTAATGATTCACTTTTTCTTTGCACGATGGTAAGAAGACGAAAATTTAAAGGAATATATTTTTAAGTTGTCTTTCTAACCAACAAGATCTATATTGCGTCCAACTGTACCAATCAAAATTTGGCTATGTCCTTCTCCAGGTTTCAAGTTGTTTTCATACTAAATTTCGTCAAAATCGGTTCAGCCGTTTCGTCGTGAAAACGGAACAGACAGTTACTTTCACATTTCTAATATTAATATTAGTATGGGTATAGATGGAAGTATGGATATAAGTATGTATATAAAAATTGAATAGTTGACTAGTAAAGAATGCCTAGGGCATTAATTAAGTCGGCCGTTATACCTTTGTGCATGAAGTATGAATAAATAAATAGTTAATAAGTACCTTGAATAAATAAATAGTAACGACTAAAGAACTGAAAACACCTGAAGATATTTAAAACCAGAACGCACGACTCGCACAAGTGATAACCATTCAACCAGCGACGAAATAAAATCAAAATGCTGGTAGCTGTGAGTCGCATTTCATCAATGTCAAGAGGGCAAATTTATAATCTATAATAGACCAGAAAGGTCATTCTTCTATCGCTTCTTCTATTTTGCACAAAATATTTATTAAATTATTGTGTTTCTGTAAATATTTTGACAGCCATTGTGATGATAAAAGGCAAGCCAAATTAAAACTGTGATTTCCAGTTGTGAATATCCATATTTCATGATAATTATCTAAATATTTAAGAATAGGGTCACATGTGAAACGCTTCACGTGTAATAATGAAATTCCCCCGAAGTTAGACTAAAAACTGACCCCGACCTTGTTGGGGAATAGGTTGGGGGAAAGGCTAGACGGGATAAGATCGCCTAGACCTTGAGGGTTAAGATCGAATATTGTTCATAATTTTATTACCTAATTAATTACTTATAACTTGTTGCTTGGTGTGACTTACTTAGGTCTATATTTTCGTGTTACCTCGTGGTTATCTATAAAATAAAAATGAATCGTTGTTCGTTAGTCTCACTAAAACTCGAGAAAGTCTGTACCGATTTGGCAAATTTTGGTTTTGAAATATTTGTGGAAGTCCAGGGAAGGTTTAAATGGTGAGAAAATTGAATAATCGACAGGACAACGTTTGTCGGGTTATCTAGTAAATAATATTAAAAATCCTGAATTCAACGTAATTTTATGTTGTTAGAGAGTGTTACGCACGAGAGTGTTATGGCACCTCGCATTAAAATTTCCTTGGCGACTGTTGTGATTATTGGTTTGAATATGACATGATTTTGCATGTGTGTGTTTCCTTAGTATTAATAGTTAAAAAACTGTCTGTACAGATTAGTAGCAATAAATCACCAGCCGAATCAACACGTTTTTCATTCTAATTCCCTGCAGACCAAATTGAACTTTATCTCCACAACGTATGGTCGAATTTCGAGCCGGATATCTGTGTTACTAACGACATTCTATTCATCGAGTGTGATACAAAAGATCCACATTCCTTAGATAAGAAGCCAGCTGCTAATGAGTTATTTGTGACAATTTCAAGTTAAATTAAATTGACTGTGAAGTACCTGTGTGTTTATTTTACTTCTTCGTGAGTGTTTAGAAGAAATTACGAATTACAAAGATTACAAATATGTCGACCCCGGAGCAGTGTTTGTTGATACTCGAAGATACGGCAATGTTGCTGCAAAAGGCGCAAACCAATCTAAAAAAATGCCTTAAACAACGACTTACCAAGGGTTATATAGAAACACGTATACAATCGATTACCGAATACTGGAATACGTTCAGAAGTGCTCATCAAGAACTCGTCAAATGCGTACCGAAGGAGAAAAAATCGGACTTATCATATTTTACTAATGAAGATTATTTTATTTATGAAGATCTATATTCATGTTTACTGGCCGATTTGCGAGATTTATTATCCACGTTTTCTCATCTAAAACCAACGGAAGCGAGCTCATTCATAGAAGGCCAGGTTAAGTTGCCGAGAATTCAGCTGCCTACCTTTACCGGAGTTTACGATGAATGGCCAGCGTTCAGAGATTTGTTTATCTCTTTAGTGCACAAAAATACGTCGTTAAGTAACGTACAAAGACTCCACTATTTGAAAAGCAGTATGGCCGGCGATGCCCAAGTTCTCCTGAAACACATTCAAATCACTGAAACGAATTATGAGCAAGCCTGGAACACATTGAGCGCACGATATGGAAATAAAAAAATTATAGTGAATTCTCTTTTAAAAAAAATATTTTACCAACGTAAGATTCCCAGTCAAATACAAATACAAATACAAATACAAACATTTTATTTGTTCAACATAGGTAGGTCAGGTACAGGTGTTATGATTTTTGTTGAGCACTATGTCAAGCACATCAACAACAGCAACATCAAATCTTTATTGGACGTTACTAATGAGTGTATCAACAGTCTAAAGAACCTTAAGATTTCAACTGACTCTTGGGATCCAATAATTATATTTCTGACCGTTCAGAAATTGGACCCAGAGTCACATCGAGATTGGGAAGAGTTTGCATACCGGGAAGATATGGATGAGCTTCCGAAATGGGAAGACTTAGTCAAGTTTTTGCAAACAAAGTTTCGGACGCTCGAACTGGTCGGCCCTCTTTCAAAGGAGAGACCTGTATCTAAAGCTACCCCTACAGTCCATCTAGCAACGTCAGAAACTACGCCAATAAGAGATTGCATACTATGCGATGAAAATCATACTTTAAGCCACTGCAGGGAATTTACGAAACTAGAACCAAATGAAAGATGTGAAGTAGTGAAAAAACATAACCTATGCTTTAATTGCCTTGCCACCGGACATAATGCGATACGTTGTCGATTAAACATGAATTGTCGAAAGTGTAATAAACGTCACCACACATTAGTACATTCAAGCGCTCCGTGGTCCTCCCCTGACAAATCAGAGACGATTCAAGCAAATCATAGTGAAGTTCAAGAGGAAATCTCAAACAATACAGTTCCTGAAGAACCGAAGGTTGAGCTATCGTCCTTTTTAACAACACACAGTGCCACAGCCCTATTGGCTACCGCTCTTGTACCAGTGAGAGATGAAGCCGGACGCACCACCATGTTAAGAGCTCTAGTGGATCAGGGATCACAGGCAACGTATATCAGTGAACGAGCTGCTCAAATACTACGCCTCAAAAGGACCCCTGTCCATGGTAAAATCACGGGAATTGGTTCAACCCAGACCGCAGTAAAACACGCCACTGACATCGAGATTTTATCCAAACACGACAACAGTTTCAGGATTAAAACTAAAGCGTGCATAATGCCAACGCGGCTCACCGCGCATTTACCTTCACAAACACTACCTACCAGCAACTGGACACACTTAAAGGGACTTGTCCTAGCAGATCCTGGATTTAGTCAGCCAGGACGAATAGATATATTGCTAGGGGTTGAAATCTGTGCCCAGATCTTAAAAAGTGAAATAATCAAGGGCCCACCAGGCATGTGCACAAAATACCAGCCTGGGTTGGATCCTCTTCGGGAAAATTGAAAGCAACAAGAATGACCATGACTTTACTGTCATGCACCTCAACCTAGACCTGAACTCTATGTTAAAAACAATGTGGGAACTTGAGGCTGAAGACAAAAAGGTACTTACCCTAGAAGAAAGAAAATGCGAAGAAATATACAAGGCTACGACTTCCAGAGCGAAGGATGGAAGATATATAGTGACATTACCTAAAAGGAAAAATGAAATATTATCAACTGAAGGACATACCAGAGATATAGCAATGACAAGACTGTACCAACTAGAAAGACGTTTTGAAAGGAGCAACGAGTTAAAATTAGAGTACGTGAAGGTAATGGAAGAATATAAACGGATGTTCTACATGGAAGAAGTGCCTAGGAACGAAATAGAGAACCCATCGGTATACCTGCCACATCACGCAATAGTCAAACAAGAAAAGGAAACCACAAAAGTAAGAACAGTATTTAATGCATCACAAAAGGGAAAAAACCGTATCTCATTAAACGAGGAACTTTTAGTTGGTCCACAGTTACAAGAGAATATGAGAAATTTAATAATAAGGTGGAGAATGAAAAAAGTGTGCTTTGTCTCGGATATTCAAAAAATGTACCTCCAGATTTACGTCAGCAAGGAAGATAGAGACCTTCAAAGAATTCTTTGGCGTAGTCATCCCCAAGATTCTGTAAAAGATTACAGAATGACGAGAGTCACATTTGGCACCGCGTCTGCCCCTTATTTAGCTGTCAAAACGATGCAACAAGTAGCTGATAATGAAGGTGAGAACTACCCTGACGCGGCCCAGGTGATAAAGGAGGATTTTTATATGGATGATTTGATGTCTGGGAAAGACACGACACAAGAAGCTATTAAATTAGCCAAAGATATTGACACTATATTAAGAACTGGAGGCTTTGTACTTCAAAAATGGTGCTCAAATAGCGCTGACTTCCTAAAACAATTTGAACCTTCTTTAAGAAGTTGTCATGCTAATGTAGATATCACTATTGATGGCACTATCAGAGCCCTTGGCTTAAGCTGGAATATGGGCAAAGATGTTTTTCAATATAAATTAAACTTACCTCGCCCAGCTGAGAAGGTCACGAAAAGAACCATTTTAGGAGATATTCAAAGGTTGTTTGATTCGCTCGGCTGGTTGGCACCTGCTATATTACCGGCAAAGCTGCTTATTCAAAGGCTATGGTTGCAAGCCATTTCATGGGATGAGGAGGTTGATCTAACAATAAGGGAGGAGTGGCTTACCTTAAGAAGTAGCTTACATAATATAAATAGCTTTGAAGTTAAACGATGGCTACATACTCAGTCCAATCTAATACCTAACGTTACGGTCCATGGCTTTTGCGATGCCTCAAATAAAGCTTATGCAGCAGTTGCCTATATCCGTGTGCGTCAAGACAATGGTGAAATTAAAACCAATATAATAGCAGCCAGGACTCGTGTCGCTCCAATAAAACCTGTGTCGTTACCGCGTCTCGAGTTATGTGGTGCCGTGTTGTTGTCTCGACTCTTGAAGCAAGTAAAGGAAGCCACTAGAATACCAGCCAAAAATATATTTGCCTGGACGGACTCAACAATAGTATTATCCTGGCTGTTTGGTGACCCCATGAGATGGCACACTTTTGTACGAAACCGGGTCGTGGAAATCCTAGATAACATCGGAAATAACTGGTACCATGTCGCAACACAGGAAAATCCAGCGGATCCAGCTTCTAGAGGAATGTCTTTGATAAATCTGAAAGACAATATTATGTGGTGGGAAGGCCCTGAGTGGTTAAAGAGAGACGATATACCTTACACTAGACCGAGTAGCCTGCTTACTAATTTAGAACGGATACAAACAATTCAAATTAACATGAAAATAGAAACCGAAAGCTCAAATAGCCTTTCCACAAGATTTCATGAATGCGAAACCCTGACTGAACTATTAAAGGCAATCACTTATTGCAAGCGATTCCTGAAGGGCCGGAAAATGGAGGCTAAAGATGTTACAATGACTACAAGTGAGTTGAATTATTCCTTAAAAACATGTGTAAAGATCGTTCAGAAAAATGGTTTTGAAGACGAGATTACCGGTTTGATGCAAAATAAATCAGTAAAAAGGGCAAGTAGATTAAAGACTTTACACCCTTTCTTAGACAATGAACATATACTCAGGGTGGGCGGAAGATTGAGACATGCTGATTTAGACGAAGATGGCAAACACCCAATGATATTAGATAGCAACAATGCCCTAGCAGCTCTCATAGTAGAAGATGCTCACTTAAAAACGTTACATGGTGGAGTACAATTAATGCTGGGCTATTTACGTTCCAAATTTTGGATACTGAGAGTCAAGAAGTTGGTGAAGGCTAAGTTACATAAATGTTTAATCTGTGCCAAACAATGCGCCGCAAGTAAGACCCAACTGATGGGTGATCTACCTAAGGTCAGAGTGACGCCTTCTCGAGCCTTTTTGCATAGTGGCGTGGACTTTGCCGGACCATTTCAGGTTTTGATGTCTAAAGGCAGAGGAGTCAAGACCTCTAAGGCATATGTTTCTATATTTATATGCATGTCTACGAAGGCTATCCATTTAGAACTGGCAGGAGACCTTACCTCGGAATCCTTCATTGGGGCCTTTCGAAGATTTGTTGCCAGACGAGGAAAATGTGCCCATCTATGGAGTGATCAAAGTCGCAATTTTGTTGGCGCTAATAAGGAACTTGCTACTGCCTGGAGTGAAGCCCAATTACAATTTGACGGACCAATCGCTGAACAACTGGCACTGGAGGGCACACAGTGGCATTTCATCCCTGCCTATAGTCCTCATATGGGAGGTTTATGGGAGGCAGGTGTAAAATCGTTAAAATACCACCTGAGAAGAGTGCTGACTTCCCATTTAACCTATGAAGAGATGTCTACCCTACTATGCCAGATAGAAGCCTGCCCAAATTCGCGACCATTAAGTCCCATTGATGAAGCTGAAACAGATCACATTACGCCATTGACTCCAGGCCATTTTTTGATCGGCGAAGCTCCCATAACGATTCCAGACCCTGACTTAACCGAAGTACCTGCGCACCGGTTATCCCGTTGGCAGCACATGCAACAACTACTGTCGCACTTTTGGCGGAGATGGCAAAGTGAATACTTATCTCGTTTGCAGCAGAGACCTAAATGGCTTAAACCAATCCCAGAACTTGATATTGGAAACATTGTCCTGATTAAATATGACAATTTACCTCCGGGCAAATGGAGTTTGGGTCGTATTGTGGATAAACACCCAGGCGCCGACGGAGTAACTAGGGTTTACAGCGTTAGAAGTGGTGATAACGTAGTTCAGAGAGCTATAAATAAACTATGCCCTTTACCAATAGACAATGCTGATTAATGTATTTTACTTACAGATAATAATCCATATCTAAAGAATTCTCGATTTACATACCCTTAGCAGTACTAGTACTAGACATTTTGAATTGTATTAACGTACCAGTTTAAATTTGCTTATGAAAAGGCCTATAATAGCCCTTTGGTGGGCGGGATGTTGTGATTATTGGTTTGAATAATGACATGATTTTGCATGTGTGTGTTTCCTTAGTATTAATAGTTAAAAAACTGTCTGTACAGATTAGTAGCAATAAATCACCAGCCGAATCAAAACGTTTTTCATTCTAATTCTCTGCAAACCAAATTGAACTTTATCTCCACAACAGCGACTGGATACACAACTCAACCTGGGCGATCAGCTTGGGGCCGACATCCCAGGTTGAGCCAGAGCTGTCCCACTTACTGAATTATTAAGTGACTACTGTTAATAATACCTTCCTAGCCGGCTTTTAGTTACGGCAGTTAATCTCAAGGAAAACTTGTCAAGTACAGTCACGAGCAAAAACATGTAAACAGTTGGTCTCATTCTAAACTGATTTTCTCCTAATCTATTGATACGAATAGGTATTTTTGATGACAAAACTACTATAGTTACTATAGGTTTTATCTATAAGTTCAAATGGTTATTTCATGAAAATTTCTTTTGAATTTTACAATTTATATCCATATTTATGCTCGTGACTGTACGTAGCAGATATTATAGCTCACGTGTACGATATACGCAAACAAAGGTGTACCCACTTCCCTCACTTTCTAATTCCAATGAGTCGAAAAACCGACACGACCGGGAAGATAATTATATGCCGGACCACCAGCTTTACGTGCTTTCGAAGGCATAGGGGGGTGTCACCCCGACTTCCATACTCCGGACTGTTACAGAGAAATTATTTTGTAAAAGTCTCAATAATTTAACTAGGGTATAAGTTATTCTTACAAAGTAAGTAGGTTGGATGAATGAATGAATGTCATTTGAAAGGCCAAAGGACTCAAGGTCCAGATTACTTCAATATTTCACTGTTTAGGTAACGTTTTAGTTGTTTATTGGCCAAAAACTCAAACCCTACTCACTAAGATGGCGTTAAGTCTTGTGATTTCTATGTCAAAAGTGACATAGACATCACAAGACTTAACGACATCTCACACATCTCAAAGTCACTTTAACATAAAGATGTCAAAGTGACTGTGACAATACGAGACCAGACGGCATCTTAAAATTGAGTAGGTATAATACCGTTTGAGCATTTGGCTTTATGTGTAGTGAGTCAAGTAGGTGTATGTGATAAATTGTCAAGACAAAGTGTAAGATGCTGCATCTAAACAGCAACAGCATCTAACTCTTACTCTTTTTAACAACCAATAATGGCAGGTAACGAGCACTTAAGCGGTCAATGTGGCGACACTTGGGGGAGGCCTATGTCCAGCAGTGGACGTCTTTCGGCTGAAAAGATGATGATGATGATGAACGAGCACTTGACTATTTTGTCACAATAAGTTTTTGTTCGGAAACATTGTACCTAGCCATAATGCCCGCTGGTTATAGTCACTAAGTAAACACACAAAGATTTAAAAGATAATGAACTGGTGGTTACACACTATCAGGAACATTGTTTGAGACAGCTGGTAGACTAGATGTAGAAGATGGAAAATGTTGTGGCACAATATCCAAGAGGGTCGTGATAATAGATGAGTACCTACGACCGGCTAAGTTGATTGAAAAGAACTGATCCTACTGTAAATACTTATTACAATAATAATTTAAAATACAATTTTCTTACCTTGATATAAGATCCGTGCCAATACATCTGTCGTCTCTCTTTTGGATTTTGAAAAAGATTACCATTATTTCTGAAAGGGAATGAAAACTGGATTATATCTTGTCTATCATCATCATCAGCCGGAAAACGTCCACTGTTGAACAAAGGCCTCCCCAGGGGAAAGGGAGGGGGGGGGGTTGCCATAATCCCCACGCTTCGCAGGCGTCTTGGGAATCACAGTGAAGTTAAGTACACGGAAGCCGCTGCTGCCCGACTTCCGGATTTTCCCTTACACTTATTGACTTACTTATCTTGTCTGTACTAATATTATAAAGCTAAAGAGTGTGTTTATTTTATTAGAATGCAGCAGTAATCTTCTAAACTACTAGTTTGATTCTGAAAATTATTTCCTAATAGCAAGTTGTCCCTGAATGCTATATATGTATTGTAAAAGGGTATTTTACCAAAAAAATCTAATTAGTACGTTAGTTAGATTATCGAAAAATATTGGATACGTATTTATCGTTTTATTAAATGAATAAAAACTGACGAAGATAAAACGCATCAAAGATCCATGAGTGGGGTTTGTGACGTTACTTCGCCAGTAAAAGTGTACTGACATAGTGATGTCAAACGAGTTTTCGACGCACTGTATCGTCTTCATTTATTGTTTACTTAAAAAAAGAAAAAACATGTGTCCAATATGTTTTGGAAAACTATCTGACGGATTAATTAGATTATCAAAAAAATTACGCATCCTATAGAAAATTGCTAATTTGGATTCACAAACTGAAAGACTTTTTACTGTTACATAAATAATATAATTATTATACAATTCAAAATTAATTATTCAAGTGAGACTGACATTTTGAGGAGCTATCTCCACGGGCAAGAGAATAAAAAAAAAAAAAATAAAAAAAAAAAAAAAAAATAGTTTATTTCTCACCAGCTAGCAACAAGGATTACAACATATTAAAATTCAACATCATTTGTGGTGGTAAAGGGAGGTTAACTTAGGGTTTTGACTCTGGGGTGCGTGCAGAAAACCTCCTCGTGTGCCTGATTGCTGCTGGTTCCTTTCGAATACGTTCGGGGGAAAGAGCAGTGATCGGGCCGGTGCACCCTGGGTACAGTCAATATTCTCGAGAATATTGGCTGTGGCGAATTTCTGCGTGGGGGGGGGGAGCTTCAGGCTCGTGGAGGTGGGGCCCAATCTGGGCCGAAAAGGGGCGTTTTTTCACGTGCCCCTCTGATCTAAGCAGAGGGCATGGTGGTGAAGCATGGGCGGCGCTCGTAGTGCACTTACCCTGCCTACGGGCTGGCAGCGGGAGAACCTTTCTCCCGACTGCACCCGTCGAAATCGTAATCCGTGAAGAGCTCACATTTTGTGACTTGGAACGGGACGAGGGTCTTGGCTTAACCGCCTGGGCCGCGAGGAAGAGAACCTCTATAATAAATTCCTCTAATACCAAGTTTTGGTGCGTGGCGAGGGTATGAATGGCTGAGGAGTAGTGTCACTTATAACTTTGTAGTTGTAGGTGGCGCATCAGTCGTTAGCGCACCCCCAGCCAGGGGCCAGTGGGACCTCGGGGTTGGGAAACAAATGACACCACTTGCCTGGAGACAGGGGGTTAACCAGGTGGACTTTTTATATCCCCCATACTCGTGGGATCAAATATGGATAAAAACTTAAATAAAACAACAAAAGAGGAAGAGGTGGATGTGGCATCAGAGTCTGATGTCGCATCGGTGACGAGCGTGCGAAGCGCGGAGAATAAAGGGGAAACGCGAGAAAAGGAGCTTCCGGTTAGCCTGGAGCGCCTGCGCGATGGGGAGGTAGCCTCTGCCAAGAGGGCGGCGGCGGCGAGCGCTTTTAGAAAGCGCCCCCGCGGCGAGGGCTCGAGGTCGGTGGACCTCTCCTCTAGTGAGGAGAATCTGCCGGCCCCGAAGGTGCCAGCGGCACGGAGAGGGAGAGGTCGCGCGGTGGCGAGTGGAGCCCCCGCTCGTTTATCGGAGCGCGATGGGCGGGGCCGGTTCGTGCCGGTGTCCCGGCCCGATACGCCGGCTCCGTCAGACAACGTGGAGAGCATGGCGAGCGACTCCGGGCCCTCCATCGCGAACCTAAGTGACGGCTCCTTGGGGTTGGGGTCGAACAAGGCGGAGGCAAATGCTGCAAAACGGGCGCAGCGAAAGGCTGTCGCGGAAGGCGAAGTCGCTGAGTTGTCCCGCCAGGCACGAGAGCGGCGCGAAGTTCGGCTGGCGGCCGGCGAGGGTGTTTCGGCGGTGGCGCTCAGTCGCCAAGTTCTGGACGGCGTGGATGTCGTCCTGAAGGTTGCCACCAAGTCGGGTAACCTGAAGGGCACGTTCACGCGCGCCCTTAAGGAGGCGGCTGACGACATCAGGGAGGCAGTTGAGGTCCTCGTCAATCGCACGAGCACAGATGAGACGGCGAAGCTGTGGGAGGAGAACCGCCGTCTCCGTTCCGAGTTGGAGGACCTCAAACGGCAATTTGCCGCCCAGAGGGCAGTTCCCGCGGCCGCCGGCGCTTCTACCGTCGCGGCCTCAGCGTTGGCTTCATCACCGGCCCCATCGTCGACCCATGCATTAGCGGATGCGGAGGTGGAGAAAATTGCCCGCATATGCATGATGCAGTGTGGGAAGATGGTAGGGGCGCGCCTGGAGGCCATAGAGGCCAGGCTGCTCCCTCCCGAAACCCTCCGTCCACCGCTCAATGCGGACAAACGGAGGAAGGAGACGCCCGCTAAGCCGAGCTCGGTGCCCGCTAAGCCGGGCCCTGTGCCCACGACTGCGGCCGCGGTGGCGGCTGGGCCGAAAAAACCCGGGAAAGCGGCCAAAAAGCCCGCTGAAGGAACCGGCAAGCCCGCTGCGTCCACAGCGGGTACGTCTGCGCCTACTTCCACGTCGACCTCGGCCCCTACGACCGCCGCCGCGCCTGCCGAGGAGGCGGAGGGCTGGACGGAGGCCGGTAAGAACGGCCGCCGTCGCCGAAGGAAGAAGAAGAAGGCGGCACCGCCGGCACCGGTACCACCAGCACCGGCAACTAAGAAGGCCCAACGACCGCGTAAGGTCAGAGCCCCACGCTCCGCGGCTGTAGTGATTACGCTGCAGCCCGGAGCCGTCGAAAGGGGCCTTTCCTACAAGGCGGTCCTAATGGAGGCGAAGGCCAAAGTCGCGTTCCCTGACCTTGGCACACCGTCCGGCTTCAAAATGAGGCCGGCGATCACGGGGGCGCGGCTGCTGGAGGTGTCGGGTGCCTCTAGCGCAGAAAAGGCGGACATCCTGGCCGCCAAGTTGAGGGAAGTCCTCAACCCGGAGGACGTCCGGGTGTCCAGGCCGACGAAGACCGCTGAGCTGCGCGTTGACGGTCTGGACGACTCGACTACTCCGGATGAGGTAGTGGCGGCCATCGCCCGTGTCGGTGGATGTCCGCCTGCAGACGTGCGGACGGGAGAGATTCGCGTCGACGCTTCCGGGCTCGGCGCGATCTGGGTGCGGTGTCCCGTGGCGGCGGCCAACAAAGTCGCTGATGGTGGGCGACTGTTGGTGGGGTGGGTTGCAGCGAGGGCGAAGCTGCTGCAACCCAGGGTTATGCGGTGCTTCCGCTGCCTTGACATTGGGCATGTCAAGGCTCGGTGCACCGGCCAAGTCGATCGCAGCGATCAGTGTTATCGCTGCGGTCAGCCCGGCCACAAGGCGGCCCAGTGCTCCGCGACGCCAAACTGCAGCCTCTGTACAGCTGCAGGGAGGCCCGCTGGGCACACAGCGGGTCGAAAGGCCTGTGCGGCCCCCAGGAAGAGACGGGGCGCCAAGGCTGCTGGGGGCCCTTTACCCCCCTCGCAGGCTGGCGCTTCATCGGCCGACTCCCGGCCTAGGAATGGTGCGAACCCGGAGGGAATGGACTGCGCATAAATGGCGCTGTACCATTTCCTCCAGGGCAACATCAACCACTGTGCCAGAGCTCAGGACCTCTTCCTCCAGAGCATGGCAGAGTGGTCGATTGACGTGGCTGTGGTCGCCGAGCCGTACTTCGTCCCCCCCAGGGATAACTGGGTGGGAGACTTGGACGGCTTGGTGGCCATCATTGGCGGGGCTCTTGTCAACCCGTCCCGAGGACACGGCTGGGTAGCCGCACTCGCGGACGGCATTGGCATAGTTGGTGCGTATTTTTCGCCCAACAAGAGCCTCGCCGACTTCGAGAGGTTCCTTGTTGAGTTGGGTGCCGTCGTAGGCCGTCTTCACCCTCGCCCGGTGTTGTTGCTGGGGGATCTCAACGCCAAGTCTGCGGCGTGGGGATCCCCGGTGACCGATGCTCGGGGTGAGGTGCTGGAGGAGTGGGCGGTCGCGACTGGCTTGGCCGTTCTGAATCGGGGCTCGGTCCACACGTGCGTGCGGCAGCGGGGCGGGTCAATAGTGGATGTCTCGTTCGCTAGCCCTGCTGTCGCGAGCCGTGTCTGCGACTGGCGTGTCGCCGTGGAGGTGGAGACGTTGTCGGATCATCGTTACATCCGTTTCGACGAACAGGGAACTTCTCGAGGAGGCCGCCATTGTCCAGGCCTGGTTCCGGGAGTCGGAGACGAACGGACCCGTCGACGTCGAACTGGAGGCGCTGTGGTTCCGCGGGGCGATGACGCAAATCTGCGACGCATCCATGCCCCGGGTCCACGCACAGTCAGCAGGGCGCCAGGTGTACTGGTGGTCGGCCGAGATCGCACGTATGCGCGTTGAGTGCGTAGCGGTCAGACGCCGGTACACCCGATACCGGAGGAGACGTCGTCGGGTCCCGGACGAAGAAGCCGCGCTGTATGAGGTGTACCGCGCGGCTAAGAGGACTCTGTGTCTGGCTATCGGCGATGCGAAGACGCAAGCCAGGGAGGAGATGTTGGAGACCCTAAACCGGGATCCGTGGGGGCGCCCATATCAAGCGGTTCGAGGGAAACTTCGGTCTGCGGCGCCCCCGCTCACGGGGAGTCTCCAACCAGAGCTGCTGGAGGAGGTTGTCTCAGCCCTCTTCCCGGCACGAGCGGAGCATACTCCACCGCCGATGGCTTTGCCCACAGACGCAGAGTCCACAGAGGAGAACGCCATCAGCGTCCCAGAGGTGACACAGGCAGAGATGGGGGCGGCCGTGCTGCGGCTCCGGGCCAAGAACGTGGCTCCGGGGCCCGACGGCATTCACGGCTTAGCGTTGGCCCTCGCTCTGAAGGAGCTAGAGCCCCAACTGAGAGGACTATTTACAGCGTGCCTTGAGCGGGGCCAGTTTCCCACATTGTGGAAATCTGGTCGTCTGGTCCTGCTCAAGAAGGTGGGGCGCCCTGCGGACTCTCCGTCCGCGTACCGGCCCATAGTGCTGCTGGACGAGGTGGGAAAGCTGTTTGAGCGGATAATCGCAGCCCGCCTCGTCGGCCACTTGTGCGAAGAGGGGCCGGACCTGGACGAGAGCCAGTATGGCTTTCGACATGGGCGCTCCACCATACACGCTGTATCGAGGGTGAGAGTCCTGGCGGAGGAAGCGGTGTCCCGGGGCGGGGTGATGTTGGCGGTGTCCTTGGACATTTCCAACGCGTTTAACACCCTGCCCTGGAGTTGTGTACGGGAGGCACTGCGCTATCATCGTGTGCCTTCCTACCTCCGCCGCATAGTTGGGGCTTATTTGTCCGAGAGGTGTGTCACCTACGTGGGACGTGATGGCGAGCACCAGCGCCGCATGTCGTGCGGTGTTCCGCAGGGTTCCGTCTTAGGACCGCCCCTGTGGAACATCGGGTACGACTGGGTGCTGAGGGGCGAGCTCCAGCCGGGCGTGGACCTGACGTGTTACGCTGACGACACGCTGGTCACGGCCCGGGGGAGTTCGTACAGGGAGGCAGCGTTGCTGGCGACGGCTGCGGTCTCACAGGTGGTGAGCCGCATCCGGCACCTCGGCCTGGAGGTGGCCCTCAACAAGTCGGAGGCCGTGATCTTTCACGGTCCTCGGCGGGCGCCGCCGCCGGGATCACACATCGTGGTCGGGGGGGGCCAGAATAGCTGTCGAGTCTACCATGAAGTACCTTGGATTGGTGCTCGACAGCCGATGGGATTTTGGCCCTCATTTCCAGCGGCTGGCGCCCAAGTTGTTGGGCGCGGCTGGGGCGTTGTCAACGCTGCTTCCCAATCTGGGGGGCCCGAGCGCCGTCTGCAGGCGGCTCTACGTGGGGATCGTGCGATCGATGGCCCTTTATGGGGCCCCGATCTGGGCGGCAGACCTGACGGCCGGAAGCATCGCCGTGCTGCGAAAGCCGCAACGAGCGATGGCCGTCAGAGTCATCAGGGGATATCGCACGATCTCCTACGAGGCGGCTTGTGCACTGGCCGGATCCCCGCCCTGGGACCTGGAGGCGAAGGTACTCGCGTCACTGTACCGGTGGCGCGAGGAAGCGCGGGCGCGGGGCGAGCGACCGATGCAGCGACACATGGAGCTGCGTCGGTCCCAGCTTCGCGAGGTCCTGGTGGCGGAATGGCGGGACAGGCTTTCGCGCCCTACCGCCGGCCTCGCCATCATCGAGGCGGTCCGGCCAGTGCTCGAGCGCTGGCTCGGGAGAAGGCACGGCTCCCTGTCGTTTCGGGTGACGCAGGTGCTCTCGGGGCATGGTTGCTTCGGGAAGTATCTGTGTCGCATAAACAGGGAGCCGGACGCCCGGTGTCACCACTGCGTCGACTGCCGGGAGGACACGGCGCGGCATACGCTGGCGGAATGTGCCGCTTGGGAGGGGCCGCGCCGTGCCCTCGTCTCAGAAGTAGGCAGTGACCTGTCGCTGTCGGCCGTGGTCGAGTCGATGGTCGACAGCGCAGAGTCCTGGGACGCGGTGGTTTCCTTCTGCGAAAGTGTCATGTCGCAGAAGGAGGCTGCGGAAAGGGAGAGGGAGATCTCAACCTCCCACCCTGCCCGCAGCAGGCGCACCGGGCATCGGCGAAGGGCGGACAACGCCCTCTTCCGGCCCCCCTAAATGGGTCCAGGGGCGGCAGACTCGGGGACGTCTGTCGCCCCCCACATACACCAGGACCCGAGGTGGCGGCGCGTAGTGGTCCACGCGCGCCCCTCTAAGACGTCCGGGGGGGGAGTCTAACACCTCACTCCCCCCCCTGACCCGAGAAGTGGCCCGCTGCAGCGGGCCGGCACCAGCCGGGGGTTGCGGAAGTATCTCCAGTTCCCGCGACCCCCGACGTAGGTGTGAGATGGAACACCGGGGTGGTTTTTAGTCAGTAAGAGTCTGACAGACCCCTCCGCCCGCCCCAGGGCGGAGGACATCCATGAGGATTTTCCACCCCGTACCAAAAAAAAAAAAAAAAAAAAAAAAAAAAGGGTTTTGACTCTATGTTAAACTCTGTAGAATCATGGCAATAGTAAGGTCATGCCATCAAATTCAATAGAAATTTTATAAATCATCTCCACACGACGATATCATGGCGACGAGAATTTGACGGTACGGCTCGGCTATGGCCGCGATTCTCTGACCTGTCGCAAGGTATAAATTAAGACACTTAGGCTCAAAACCACCCTTTATCACTTTCTGTTTGCCAAGAAGTGGTACTACTCCCCAAAATAGCTTGTCGACTTGTTATTACTGATACGAAGATGGCTGCATGAACTAAAAACCCCCCGACACCACTTTTCATACCCTTCCATTGGCAGCGCAAAGATTTCAATCGTAAATCTTTGATTCGACGTGTAGTGCTATTAAGATGGATTGAAGGCAATGGACAAGAGCATTCCTCCAGTGTTCAGAAGATCAAGCAATAGCAATTCTTTCACCCTTTCACCTCAGATCGTCAATATTTTTAAATATTAGGACGCACATCAAATTATTCCTGTGTGATTGGAATGTGGAGCGGGCTAACCTCTCCTACCTTATTTAAGGGGGATGCGCCAAGGCTGCAAATTTTCTTACGTCATATTTTCATAAAATAGACACATTTACAAGAATTACTAACTTGGAGAGTTATGTTGATGACTTTAATTATTATAATATTCTGTAAATAAAAAAAAAATAGTTGCCCATCTTTAAAGCAACACGGGCTTGAACGACACTAAGAACTACCCAGCTGTCACTTTGACTGGTAGTCTTGAACCGTGTTCACCAGTTTAAATAGGACATACCTAATGGGAGCGAGCATTTGAGGGACAATCTAAATGTGGAGAGGGAACGGAGAGCATTGGCGGTGAGATGTAACATGCTAATTAGACGGGTCTCATGCTGCACAGGAGTACTTAAAGTAATACATTTTTAAGGTATTCTGTACAATATTTAACTCACTAATCCAAAGGCTGTACTCTAAAAGCAGTCAATGTTCATCGCCTGCAGTACAACAATAGTTTCAGGATAGTGTTGGGGCTGCCACGATACTTTTTTTTTTTTTTTTAATACTTTGGGGCAAAGTCACTAGGATGACACTAGGAATTACTCCTGTGTCGTGGGTGCGTTTACAAACATATAAACTCACATACACAAACAGTCAGACCCGGAACAACTATCTGTAGGCCTTACAAACATTTGTTCCGTGCGGGAATCGAACCCGCGACACGCAGCGCAGCAGTCGATCGCTCAACCACTGCGCCAACCGTGTCGTCAATTCTGTAGCGCGTCAGGTATGATCGCGGACGCGCACACTGATAGCTTTGCAGTCCGTAGCAGCACACAGAGTACGTGCCAGCACCAACAGTCTCCTGTATGTCATTGCGAACAAACTGAATTGTCCTATTTTAGTCCTTGTGCTAGCTGCATGTACCTATTAATACTAACATAGTTTTTTTAAAGTAATATTTTTAATATTTAAATTGAATATTTAAACATTGATTCTGAAATAAATGAATTATTATTTTTAAATTTTATCTCAATTCACGAGGGTTCCGGATCTTTGGAAGTGGTACGAGGGGCCGAAGCCAACTCGTACTCTGGCAGAGGCCACTTAGGCACCTTTAAATGAAAAGACACCATCAGACGATTATCCCTGTATGCACTATGCAAGTGCACCCAAAGACAACAAATGGTGGGTGCACGACTGTCGCAGGACATGGAAAGTACCTAAAGATATATTGGTCTATAGATTTGAGTAGCTGAGACTATAGAAGTCCCTTGCCCCATCAATATTAGTGTACCTATACGGATAAAATGGCAGGAGGTGACTATTATTACCATTGAAATCTTTTGATAAAGTGCAGCAGCATAAATCGAACATTCCATTGAAACTTACGTTCAAGCTCATCGAAAGTGAAATGTGTTTCTTTTTGTATTTCTACCCAAGTGACGCCATGTTTCTTACGGAATCGGATTTCTTCCATAGGATCTAAAGTGCTATCGAGAGCTGCCGACATATTTGTTGGTTAAATTAAATATCTACAATATTAATAATTTTTTAATTTATATATCCAAAATCGTAACGGAATTTGTAAGGTTCAGAAATAGGTTCGGCTCAGACAGTTATGATTTTTGTTACAAAATTTGACGTTGCGCATAGATTATATAATGAAATCCGAATAGTCCAAACGAATTATCTGTGCAATGAGTGATGGCGCTATTCGTCAACATACTTAAAACGTTCAAACTAAAGACAACCATAATTATGTCTGTTACAAAGTTTTAGTTCCAAATACTGCCATATCACAAATAAGTTGGTATCTCTGTTCTCAATAATAATCAGTAATCGGCTCAAAACGATTGTATTCAAATACCTAAATACTATGATCATAGACAGGAATATACACAGCTCGAGCTTTAGTGATGCCGTGTGGTGTGTGGTGTGGAGAAGCTTATAGAAAAAAATGGAGGCAACACATTAAATACCTAAGTCAAACCAACTGTGGGCAGACGCTCTCTTTCTGAATGCATACATAAAAATGAGACAGTGAAATGTGTTTTCTTTATCTTCTATAGGCATTCAGAAAGAGAACGTCTGCCCACAGTTGATTTCACTTAGGTGTTCAGAGTGTTGCCTCCACTTTTACCTATAAAGCTTCTTAGTGGTGCCGGCCGCAAATAGCATCACTCCATTTCTACCCGTGGGTGTCGTAGAAGGCGACAGAGTGAAATTGACCGGAAGATGTGCAGCAGCGTCCTTACGAGTACCATAACACCTACTGCGATCGCCAACATACAACGGCAAAGCATGGCGATTACGGCTGAATCAGGGGGGTTTTATCTTGGAGGAAGGTCTCCCCCAGAAGATTGACATAATGATGAACTGTAATGGCCGAGTCAGCTAAGAATCGTGTTAGGTCCGCTAAAAGTAAAAAAAACTTAAGTCTGCTGACGACTTTAGAACCCCCGCAGACAATAGACTTTCAATCGGTACATTATAGTTTGGTAGGGTAGGACTGATAGCACACACGGGGCCAGCAAACAGTCGGGTTTGGTGGTGAGAGAGTTCAGTTTCAAGGCAATCGTGTCGCTTAACAAACTTTTTGATCAGCCGATAAAGAATCGTTTTAATGTAACACATATACAAGATAGAAACCCTGTGGTCTGTGGGGGCTCTTTTCCGGACCCTCCGGCCTCTCCTTTTATTATTACTGCCATGTGCGGTGCGAGTCGATCAGTAAACACACTAAACATGTTTCTTTTTACCCCTCTTATTGAGATATTTCTGTAAGCGCTTGTGCATGAATCTATTGTTGTTTATGCGATATTATTGCACTTATCACTTCACACCATAGAACAACACGGGACACCGGTCGCACGCATCCGGGCGCGCGGGCGTGCGGTCGGTGTCCCGCGTTGCTCTATGCTTCAGACGTCTGACGTAGACATTTAGGTACACACATTCGCGCTGGACTGTTGTCACGGCATTTGCTTTTTGGCTTCACTCTCAGTGTCCCGCTCGGTCTATCTGCCTTTTGTTTCATAATCTGAGGCAGATCATAATGGTGAATGTTCGTATGCGAGTTCTACTTATGTTCCAAATTCAGGGTCATAATGAAATTCAGTATAACATTATTGCCCTGCTAGACCTCTGGTCTTAAATGACTTACTTTAGGTTAGGTTTGCATGACATATAATTTGACATTGTCGAGCAGGTGGTGTGAAAAATCTATTATGTGTCTCGTAGACAAACAGCAATTTATATAGTATACCATGCGTAATTTAAATTAGTCACTGTGCTATCTTCATAAAATGCAAAATTTTAGATCATTTTAGGGCGGGGAAATCATTTCCTGCCTGCTACTAATGCTTAAAATCTGTCGTGTCTATCAAGCCACGACGGATTTTCTTAGGTTTGTAGTAAATAAATAAAATTAAATAAAAATAAAAAAGCCTTTTATTTCTTGCATGCACTTTTAAAATTTTCGTTTTTTATAAGGTGGTTAGTTTTACATTTTGCTTATTCTAGTGTTACGTTTTATTATTATTTCTTAAATATTATATCTGTATAATTATTTATTTATTATCATCTATTTATTAATCATTTATTTATTATCATTTACTTATTATTATTTGTTTATTATTATTTTGGTTATTAGGTTTGTAGTAAGTTATACTAATAGGTATAAGTGAATATTTTGTGTTAGAATAGAATGTAATACATGAATTACCTACATCATCATCATCATCAGCCTAACCTTTTTATTATTTGATGTATACTCGTTTTACAAAAAATATATTCTATTCTTTTCAATGTTTTTTTTAGGTTTCCAGTCTAATCAGATGCAATACCAGTGTTTTAGACAGAGCGACTGTCTGTCTAAATTCCACGTCGTCACTCCTCCGGTAAGACTTGTTGTCAGACTTTCTGACTTTGGACTACCCATAACGACTGTCAAAGATTTACAAATGACAGCCGGGGGGAACGACTTTAATTAATAATAATAACTGTTTATTTATTCAAAAAGGAATACATAGACACAGATTAAACATAATAGTACCACTATTGTGTAACTAATATGCCTTTATCCTTTATGCCTTTATGCCTCTATGCCTTCACACAAAAAAAGTGTATAAAATCTATATATCCAATATTATAAACCCTATCTCTTAAACTAGGCGACTAGTCTAGTATCTTAGGAGACAGTAGCTTTACGTACTCGTTATGTAATATATAATATAATGATCACCCACGGACTGATCGCGTCAGCAAGCGTAGCAATGGCATGGTCATGACCGACCATGCATAGCGGACCAATCGTTCCGGCCGGCTTTTTACTTTACTTGCTCTTACCCACGAAACGCGAGCCAAAGCTTAGACAAGCTGTACATAAATACTTTATTCGAAGTTGTGTTGATATCACTGGCACACCTGCGACACTCCATAGAAACGAAACGATATAATTGCCTACACTACTACTAAAATAACAGACTGTACAGATACGTGCGTGTCTGTGCGTGTTTACGTGCCGCTCGAACAAAAACGCAGTTCCCAGAGCAGTCGTTCGACGCGGGGAGTGGTGAGGAACGGTTTCAGAAGGAGGCGGTGCATGTCACTACTGTACGGTAGTACTAATATTTATACTGTGTCACTGGTAAACCAAAGAATAAAACTGATTGTAGGCATTCTTCAAATACCTACACTACAAACAACTTTTTCCAAGTTCTTACATTTACTTTATCTTATTATAATTTAAGACATTCCCGTTATGATAGATTATGCGAAAAACTATGTTACCTCGCAATTCCTAAAAATACTATATCCATAATTCACTATCGAACAACTGCCATAAATACTAGGCAAGCAAGTATTTTTAGCGTAAAAAATATTCATGTAACTAATGTCCTTTCACGTACTTACGTAACAAAAATATGTTTACGTGCGAGAAGGCAGGAAGGGGGTCCCGTTTATTAGAAGCGGATCAGACACAAACAAAGTTCAAATAAGTGCAAAGTAATAAAAAGGACATGTATTGTGAAAATAAATTAATCTTTACACAGTATGAAGCAAAGTCGCACCCGCTGTCCGCTTATATCTTTTAAACTTCTTCTTAAAATTCATTCTTCTTTCTTTTCTTGCTTTAAAATTCTTCTCCTTCTTTTAAACTTCGCAATGAATTTTAATGCAATTTTGAGCAATAGATATTATATGATTCAAGAGGAAGGTTTTTACATATAGGTTTGATCTACATCTAACCCGTGCGAAGCCGGGGCGGGTCGCTAGTGTTATAATATAACATAACCGATTAGCGGCCATAACTATTTAACAAATTCCTGAAGCTTTTACATGAAAAGCCTATAATGTTCCCAGTGCTAAGACTAAAACCTCCTTTCTGTGAGAGACAGTGGGACTAAGGGTGGGTTGTTTCAAACAGTTGGTTAACATTACATACGGACGGTCAAAAATTACTATGACGTGAGATGTTTAACGTTCGTTAAATCTAACGGGTTGATTCATGACATCAAAATCCGTCAGTCAAAGTTATTCAAAAAGAGTCTCCATACTATTTTGATGTTTGACAACACAAAATTACGTTGACTGATGGATGAAGTATCGGTTATGGTAATAGTAACTTTTTGACGTATGATTTTGTAAAACCACCCATTTTTTTTGGTTTGACGATAGTTAAATTATCGCCATTTTTGAATATTACTCGTCAGTAAAGTATAGTTGAAGCAACCCGCCCTTAGTCCACGATACAGGCCCAGTGCAGGTTGGGTGTTGTGCAGTCATCACTCAACTGCGAGTTACATATTCACACTCCAAAGATGAAGAGATTTCAGAGCAAGGTATGAATGCTCGCTAGCTTGAATGCGGGGGGCCAAGGCTGGTAAATGTTAACAGTCCACAGAATATTATAACCATAGATTATAACTTATTCTTGTTTCTTTTACGTGCTGTTATATTATTAGACAAGTAGAAAGTGGAACAAGTTGAGTAAATTGAAAAGTAGATCGCATTTTTACTCGAACAAATTTTAATAAGAAAAGAAACGTATGAATTGAACCTGAAATTGCGGCAGATTGCAAAACACGCCAGGCTTGCTGTGTATAAGATACAGGGCAGCACTTTAGATGGTAGCGTACTTTATTTTAGAACCAAAACTTGCTTCTAGACAAGTTTACGTTACCTTGAACAGGGTCAAGTAGCGCGACAAGCTTTTTAATAACAAAAAATTAAACGTACAATATGAAATTATTTTAAAATATTATCCTGTAAAACATAAATTATATTCAGACTCATAACGAGTAAGGTACCTCACAAACATGATACCTTAAAAAGGTTTTCGCAGTATTCATATTATACATTGGGGGAGTACATCACTGATAAAAATGCTTGGCTGGATGCTGGTCCTGCTCCACAGCCACAATAAGGGTTCATAGATTAATTGGTTAGCATTTGTAACTATTCCTGGAGCTGCTGAAGATGTAGATCTATATTATCTTTGCATTGTATAAACTCAATGTGTTATTATTGTATGATTTTCATAGCACATACATGTGAGCACTATGTTCTTTAAAGCTACCATTTACGAGGTATGTCTTTCATTGACTTAAAGGTACCCTGACGGTTGGGAGTATGTCATGCTCACTTGAATGTCCCGCTGGCGGTGGCGCATGTGTTGGATCATTCGGTTCCCTTCAAAATGTTTGAGCTAAATGATGCCGATCCGTGCGTCATGTTCGTGAACAGGCGCTGTTGGGAGTGGTCATCTCTTAGCTGCCTCGGTTATTCTAAATTTGTTGAATTGCTTAATATTTTCATCTAGACCTCTTTTAACGTACACGACTTGTTACATTGTTCTCACATTGTACCCCTAGATTCAATATGGATGATGTAACCGGAATTTGTAACATATTATTAATTTAAAAAGAGTCTTCATGGAGTTTTTTGCTCGTTCTTCTCCATAGAAACCTACTGTGTGGAACGAGCAACTAGCTTCAACTTTCTGACTAACAGACTCTGACAATTCAAAAGTACCCGTAAATGGTTTATTTGAAATAAATGATTTTGAGTTTGAGTTTGATTCGGCTAGCAAGAACCTATACGCATACTTTCTTATCTGCATATTCCTCAATCTATTCCCATATTTAGAATGGTGAGAAATCGTAATATTATTTTAGCTTGTACCTTTTGCGGTATTGGACCATTCAAGCTTAATAGACCACTAGCTTTTGCCCGCGACTTGGTCCGCGTGAATGTCAGTTCTCGTGAATGCAAACGAAGTCGTGGATTAAAAAGTAGCCTATGTCCTTTCCCAGGGTTCAAGCTATCTTCATAACCAATATTTCATCAATATCGGTTTAGCCGTTTCGTCAGGAAAACGTCACAGATAGAGTTACTTTCGTATTTATAATATTAAGTATGGATAAAGCTTCTCCCAAGTTTTGCGATGTTTCCACTCGGCAACTGATTTCATTCATTTTACATGAAGGAGTGCCGTTGCCATAAAGTTTAAATTAACTAAATGCACTATTATCAGAGTGATACGTTAATGTCCTTTGAAGTACTCGCAACTAAGTAATTACATTTGTATGCTTCCGTAAAACTTTACGTTGGAATCCACGGATAATAATGATTAAAAATAGTCTTCTTGTTTGGTTTACACAATAAAACAGATTAGGGGACATACCGACACCAGCGCCGCCTACCGGGTCCAATTTTGTTTTCAAACCATCCAGGAACCCATTCAAATATACACACAAAATTTCATCTAAATCAGTCCAGCCATTTAGGAGGAGTTTGGTGACAAACACACGTACAGAAGAATTATATAATTACGAGTATAATGAAAGATAGATAGATAATAAATATGTAATTACTGCATGGGATCTCATGCAAATCAAATTCTGATTCGAATAGTGTCATATAAATTTTTGATTAGATGAAAAGGAGAAGAAAGAGCAAAATTCTGAAGTCTCAAATTATCGTTCTTTTTCGGGGAATCTAGCAAGCGGCATTTTGGTCTAAAGCTTCTTAATTACCTAAATCAGACAATCAGGCGAGCATCATACATGTCAATAATAATATGCTGACTCATAAAAGTCAGTCGCCGTTTCGTTCTGAAATAATGATCTTTTCGTTAAACTATTCACCTTGTTTTTGCGGGATTTTAAAAATATTGTAAATGCCTGAAGATACTCTTTAGGTACCCAAGAATATAAGAATTAGAATTTCAACTTCTGTAAACATCTTAACCTTTTTTTACAAATCCTGCCATGATTCTTTTAAATAGATAATAATATTCACAACATTTTCTTATCGAAAAAGTATGTTTTTTCTGAAAAACAGTAAAATAACACTTAAAAGCTCCGGGTCTGTACTTTAATTTCAGTTCATAAAGTTGATTTGTTTGAACATAGTGTAGACAAGGCAGTGGGTGAAATAATGATTGAGAGCAAAAAGTTTTACAATACGGTTTATTATAAAATATAAAGTTACTGGCTGTTTTCCCGATTGTACTCAAATTCTACAGAAATTATTGCTTTAACCCGTTTAAAAAGTTAGTTACCTACGTAAATTTAACTGTTACTATACATACACTTGCATTTAATTAATATTCAAAGACGTCAATTGACTTGAACAATAAATAAACTTTCGCATTTATAATGGTAAAAGCTACAATATTCAAACGGAACCAATGAAATTGCCATTTAGTATACAGAAAGTTAAAGTACCTAATTTTTATAATATTTTTTATAGCGCAGTGGTTATTTTTCAATGCACTTCTTGAAAAAGTCAGGTGTACGGGACCCAACAAACTCTTCAAAGGCATTTTGTATTGCCTCTCAGGTATTGAATTTTTTCCCTGCCACGAACTTGTCCCAATTTTAGAAAAAGTAGAAGTCTGTCAGCCCTGTGCCTGATGAGTACGGTGGATGACGCAAAACTTCCAACCCTAGCCCTTGTAGCTTAGATACCGTCTGTTGTGCCATATGAGGTCGAGCGTTGTCGTGTAGGAGCAGCAGCACGAGCGATTAACCAAGGATAGCCGGAGATTGGCGAGCTTCTAAATCATTGTGTCCAGTTCCTCACAGTACATAACCACAGTAATGCTGGTGCCATTTGGTAAGAATCTGTGATGAATTATACCGGCACTAGATTACCAAACAGTGACCATAACTTAACATAGGTCTAACGCACATCATGATGACAGCTTACGACTATCAAAAAGAATCCATTTATAATCACAAGTGACAATGCAGTCCAAAATCGTCTCGCTTCTATACCTATCTGATCACCAACGCAAGGCATAGGTACCTCAAGTTCAAGTGTCGGTCATCGGTAGTCGTGCTGGCGATCGTTCTGTTCAGTTATCAAGTTTTTTTACCTTGCCAATTTGACGCAAATTGACCTATATTAGTTTGATGCTAACGTTGAAAGCTGCTGCTAACTCAGCCGTAGATTGAGTATTGTCACGTTCCACTACTGCCTATAATTCGTCGTTGTTGACTTTAGTTTTCGGGCAACCACGGATTACATTTTTTTTATCAAAATTTCCATGTCGAAAACCTTTAAACCCATAACGTCGTGCGCCCGTTTGTAGTGTTCATTTAGTACACGTAATTAAAGTTGCGAGCGGTTTGTGCGGCATTGCTGCCGTGATGGAACTCGTATTCCATAATTACTCCTAAGTATTTTTATCGTGTCCATATTGATCAAAAAATGCAAATGTAGTAAAAACAAAACACTAAGCAATAAACAAATGACTGAGTTTTAAAATACAAGTCCAAATTTAAATAAAATACATTTGAATTCAAAATTTATTGCAAGTCATAAAATTCTAAATAAAATTATTTTTGGTGGTCATCATGGAATACGATTTATAAATATACTAGCTGACCCGACAGACGTTGTCATGTCAATTAATTTTTAAATTTACTTACCGTTTGAACCTTCATTGAACTTCCACAAATATTTCAAAATCAGCAAGTCGGTCCAGCGGTTCTCGAGTTTTAGCGAGACTAACGAACAACGCAATTTTTTTTATATATATAGAAGATAGATAAGCATAAGATATTATTAGATATAAGACTGTAAGCTTTCCGAATAATAATACATAAATAAATATATTCATACGCATAATTGTAGTTTAGGATTCTAGTCAAAACTTTGAGTGGATTTCTAACATAGAAGCTTCGCTTGGAGGCACGTTTCTCTGACATTGATCTGACTTACAACTTCTTGCTTGTAGAGTCAAAGTCAGTTTAATCTTGACTAACATCGTTTAAGCTTTTTTCGCTATAAATCTCGTCCCGAATAATCCTGAATGTGAATGCTGCAAGTGAGTAAATAAGAAGCCTTACGCACCTAGACAGTATAACAGACTGCTGCACTATGGATTTAAACCAAGTCATCGTCATCATCGTCAGCCGAAAGACGTCCACTGTTGAACATAGGCCTTCCCGATTGAACGCCACAACGAGCGGCATCCTGCTTGCTTGTGAGTCCGTAATATTACAAGTTGTATCATATGATAATAATTGATGTGAGTACTATGGGAGTTTTGAACTGTCTGGAAACATTTAGATACTATTTTTTACTCTAATTAAAGGCATAAGCATTGTAAGATAATTATAAAAATCATACAATTAAAAACCAATTAATTTTAACGAACTATCCAGTCATTCTCACAAAAATAGATTGCATAGAAGAAAGCTTTAAAAGTGAGGTTGAGCATGATTAAACAAGCCAGAGCCATTTATAATACAAGATATATAATCTCAAAATGTGACCTGTGAAACTCTCACTGCAAAATGTGGGTGCCGCTGCTATGAAGCTCTCCTGTCACAAGTAGTAACAAAAGGCCACTGCCCATTCTTAAAACAATTTCTAATTCTCTTTTGCGTCACAGACGACGGGAGAGTCGGTGACCTTTACTTTTCCAGAAACCACACAGTGTCTATGTTCATAAAACTAATAAAAAGCCATTACAATCGACACTTTAGTTTCGCACCAGAACGAAAGCATCTTTCGAGAAGTTATCAATATAAGATAAGTGTAAACATAATCTAGTAAGTCTAAACATTCTGCTCCTCACTCGAGTCGTCATTCCTCATCTTAACATTAAACGGATGAAAACTATTCATAAACTAATTTAATATATGCGATTTTGAAATTAATGTTTCTAGAAAATTAATATACATCATAAATATTAGTTAGCAAGATGCAATCATCATCAGAAATCGGAGCTATTCCCGCTGTCGCAACAATTAAGGACCTTGTGGATGTATTTACAATGCGATGTTGCGGTGAAACTTATCAGCAAATCTTTTTTGCGGATTAATCTCACGGCAATTTCGCCTGCGTGTGACAAACCTTCGTCTCGCGTGGTTTCTAAAGTAAAACCAATGAAATAACATAATCTTCGTTCTCATCCAAAGCTTTCGAGTAAACTTACCGAAAAAATGGCGGTGTCGGGTGAAGTGCGCATCGTAACTTTCAGTATCAGTGGGAGCTTCCGATGATCTCGGGCTTTCAGTTCTCTTGTAGCCGCCCAAGAGAGCAGCGGTCGCCTGTTCGAACGCCGCCCACGATCGCGCTGTGGAACTTCGTGTTTTGATATATTAATAGTTTTAACAAATATTAAGTTATTTCAAAATAACAGTGATTATAATTGGACGCAGTAAGGATTACGGTACTTCTTTATAAATCTCTTCGTTAGTTAAAGGTAATTAAGAAATTAATTTAAAGTATTGCGAAGTGCACTGATTGTCTATGTTAACTGTTTTATTGGCTTTATCATTATTAAATTAATATTTTAATAAACATGACATAGTGAATATTCAAAAATAAAATCAAAATATATATAAACCGTTTTGCTAATTATATCCAAACTGCAATTGTACAAAGACTTCAAGTTATATGGATAGTTTAAAAGTTTGACATAGCAAAGTATTTAATTTCGTTAATAATAAATGAAGGAACTCGCTTAATTCAACAAAAGGTTAATCTGTAAACTTATTTCACAATCTTCAAGTCAACAAACTCGAAATTTTGACCAGAGGGTATATTTCTTTTATACTTAATATTACAGTAATCGAAAACGTTGAACAGCGCAGTATTTTGTTCTTTTTTGTTTATACCTAGTCTTGCCATAAATATTGTCACGAAGAAAAAAAAAAATATTTTTTGCAAATAATGTTTATTATTTTTACAGTGCGTTAGTTTAATACATTAATATAAAACAATTTAAAATATAAAAAGCTTATTCGAAGTGGTCTCCATTGGCTGCAATACAGTCCTTTAAACGTTGAGGCCAGTTATCAATAGAAGCACGCACTCTTTCCATGGGAAAATTCTTCACTGCCAATCGTATGGATTGTTTTAGGGACTCCAAATTATCATGGCGTTTAGAGCAAGCCGTACTCTCTAAAATTGACCATAAATCATAATCCAGCGAATTAAGATCGGGACTAGACAACGGCCAGTCTTCAGCTCTGATGAAGTCCGAAACGTTCACTTCCAACCAAGACTGCGTGGACCGAGCTTTATGACCCGGCGCCAGTCTTGTTGGAAGGAACATACTTGGTTATTGAACATGGTGTTGTTAAGGGGCTTAACTACCTTCTCAAGAATGGTATCTTGATACACTTGTGCCGATGTTTTGATACCATTTTCACAAAAATATGGCTCAGTCACTCCTTCATAGCTAACACCCCACCAAACCATCACTGAAGTCGGATAATGCCCACGTTGCACTCTGTCGACTAATTGGGAAGCTTCCTTAGAGCTTTGAGCATAAATACGGTCATTTTGTTTGTTAAAATGTTGCTCAATTGTAAAGATTTTCTCATCCGTAAACAAAATTTTTCTGTCACCTCCCTTTTCGTACTGCTTCAGTAGTTGTTTCGATTTTACCACCCTATTCTTTTTTAAATTATCAGTTAAAAAATGACCAGTGCGTCTCTTACAGGCTGCAAGTCCTAAGTCATCTTTTAAAATACGCGACATGGTTCTGGGTGCTATCTTCATCTCCCGAGATAAAATCTTTTGCTTTCGGACAGGATCTTTCCAGATCTTTTTCTGTCACAAACAGAGGAGGTCTCATTGTACCTATTAATAGCCCGGTACGCAACATTTGACTAATACCAAGCGTATGGAGAGTTTTAAAAATTACATTTGGCTCCATACCAACTTTGTGTAATGCAATCACAGCGATTCGGTTCTCTTTCTCAGCCCACTCCATTTTAATATCGCAAAATATTGTACAATGTATTGGCGCTAAAATTAGAAAACTCAATGAACAATCGTATAAAAATGACATTCCAAATTCAAATGTAATATCTTTCTTATTTTTAATTGCAACAGTATTTATGGCCAGACTAAGTATGGTATACTTACAATACAAAGTCGGACTTCCAGGCTTCATATCAAATATACTTCATCGCCTGACCTCTAAAATAAACAGCGCATGTATATTGCCAAAACAAACGGATTGAGCATCGTTAATGGCTTTATCCCCCCAACTGTCATATGATCTTAATAAGACCACTTGCGAGTATTTGTTGTGTCTGCTTAACGGACAGTTAAGCTCTTATTAAACACGTATGGATTTTACACCTTTTTAACCGACTTCAAAAGAAAAGGAGGTTATCAGTTCGACCCGTATGTTTGTACTTGTATGTATATAATAAGTATGTATGTATGTATGTTTGTCCACGATTATCTCCCGTTTGGCTGAACCGATTTTGATGCGGTTTTCAGAAAAGTGTTTGTTTATATTCTGGAGAAGGTTTTAGTATACGATAAATTGAAATTTAATCAACCGTTTTTTGAAAAAGTCTACAGGTACCAAAAAATGTACATAGAAGGAGTTTTCGTTTCTTCAATCTTTGGAGGACTTTCAATCTCTGTTTTAACTGTGTTGCAGTTTCTCAATGAATCTGGGTGATAAGGAGGCACTAAAAAGTGAAAAACAAAAACTTTTTACAAAAAAGGGAACCGCCTTCAAAATCTAAACTTAGCACAGAACACACAGGACTTTAGTTTCGGAAGTCGATGGCAATACAAAACCACAAACAGAACAAAGCTACCGACTTCCGAAACGAAAGTCATGTCAAAGTCTGTGCTAAAGTTATTCTTCTTCTTAGCGTGTCGATAGCAAACACGGAAGTGTTATATGTGTGTGTATGTGTGCGTGTAAATGTGCGAGTGTGTATGTGAGTGTGAATGTGTGAGTAGTGTTTGTTCTTGTTAAAGTTATTTATCACTTCTTAGTTTTTGAAGGCTGTTCCCTTTTTTTTGTTCGTAAAAAGTTTTTTTTATTATTATTTTACTTACCATCGCCTCTCCCAAGACTGCTGAACAAAAGGTGATAGCAGTCCTTAAAGAGACCCAAACCCCGCGTCTCCATGTTTATAGAGATGTGTTACACACACTTTTTTTTACTATTTACATGGCTGAAATCAGGCCTGAACCACACTCATAAATACTCTGTCGATGTCTAACGGTATAAAAGAATAAGAATGTTATGAAATGTAATAGTTTTAGACAACTAAGTAAATAAAGTGAACTAAAAGCTTCATATCCCACAGTAAGGCGTGTGGACTAAAGGAAAAAAGATGATTGTCAGATGCATCATAAGATATCAGTCAAAAAAGCTTATCGGAAAAGTCATTATTAAAAGAAAAGTAGAAACAGAAAATAATATTACGACATGCAACACATAAGAAAGCTTAGCTTGAAATAAAATCGTCTTTATCGCCCTCAGTAAGCTCAAGATTTTTAAAGTTATACGATTTTTATAGCCATATTTTCATGACACAAACGCTTGGCCATATAGTATTTTTTATTTCTTTCAATCGTCCCTGTCCTATGTTATATTTTCTACAAAACACATAATTTAACGATTGACACTCTTGTAATTAATTTCATTCACGACACGAAATGCTTCGTAAATAAGTAATTACGTAAATTTTATACAAATAAAGAATGATAACGAAGTACCTACTATATGTATATCAGTTAAAGTTTATTTACATTCCGTTTTTGCAAAAAAAGAATAGAATTCACTAAAACAAGCATCTGATTTACAAATTAGTGTCTAAACTCTGTTATGAACGCGGAACCTCGGTATAAACATTTTTCCGGAAGATAAATGGGAACATTCGCAATATTGATACTTACGGCACCGACATTTAGGATTTATAATCGACAGCTGTACTATATCAGCATTCCACAGAAAACTGACTCCTAAACTGATCTAACAAGAAAATACCATTAATATTAACTGGACATGATACAGCATATTCAAGTCTTTTTCTCATTGTAGGATACACCTAATTGTTTCACTTCGATTAAAAGTCACAAATATTAATGATATGGCCGATGGCTGACATTGAGTTATTCATTTAAAATGTAGTACCTAACTATACATTTAGAACCTTTACTTTACTTTAGGTGGCAAATTTAATGAAGCATTTTCCAATTATTTTCGGAAGTATAAAGATGGGCAAAAAAAAATATTTTGGACCTTCATGGCTTGCAGAATGGCGGCAGTAACGTACCTAGTTTCACTGGCGGACCTGTAATATGTAGGAAAACTATGCTCTTTCCAGTAACCGAAGAATTTCAAATCATGTGTAAAGATATCCTGAAATCTGATGCAATGCAGGGGAATTTGGTAAAATACTTCTAATTACTGCAGTTTTTTTTACTAGTTTCTAGTTAAAGTAAGACAACGTTTTGCTATACCTGAGCATTTATCATATACTGAGAAAAAAAACCTATTAGCAAAAAATAGTTCAAAATAGCCGATCCTATACCATTTATGATTTACTGCTATACTCCTTATAAGTACAGAGTGATAATTTATGTTCAGAGGTTAACTCCGTAATATTGTAATAAATCGGCCTTGTTTTTTAGCAATTCCGCGGTAGACTGTTCAAGAATAATAAATAAACGTAATGTTATAATGCTTGCCTCTCATTACAAATAGCGTGATAATGTATAGCCTAAGTATTGGCCCGACATTTAAGTGATATTTTTGCAAAATTTGAAGACATTCTGTCCAGTAGTTTTTAGTTACATACAGACAAAAATTCAGTAGGTATCGATTCCAGAACTCCCAGCAATTTTAATTTTCAGAGTGTAGTTTTGATTTCGCTACGAATTTATTAAGTAAAATATGGTATAGGGTATAAATAGAATACATATTTTGGTTTGGTTACTTCATAACAACTGAAAGGCAAATAACTGAACCGTTTAATTCCGGCGTTGCTGGCTAGTTTACAGAAAAATCGAATTACAATTTCACGATTCAGGTATCTAACCTGGGACCCTCACTTTTGGTACCCGCATCTCGGCAACTACTATCACGAATGTAATACAATTAATTATGGTAAAAGGGTTTATGTGTGGCTTGTAGGAAATGCGAACAAGTCATCACACACTTGAGCAATTTCACATTCCGACCGCGCTCTTTCCACTTTCACATACACCACAAACGAAAACAATATGAAACAAAGGAAAAGTTTCACACTGTATCTTCAAAGTCGCTTGTTGATGACTTTGTTGTTAGACACTTAAGAAGAACAGGCATTCCATTAAACGTAAAACTGAACCACCACATGTCTTTAAAAGAATTTGATACTGAAAACAGTGAAAAAAAAAAAAAATATTATATTTTCAGGTTTTCCTACCTCATGGACTTTTACCCTACTGCAGTTTAACCCAAAAAGAGGTAGCGTTTTTGCAATAGTATCTACTTAGTCTTAGACTATACAAAGGTCATGAATAACTAAAATTAGAATATCGACACTTCTGGCGAAAATTACGCGATGGAAATGTTCTTGCTTATGTTTTCTATCAAAATTACGCTACGGACCCGTACCGTCAGGTAAACAAAGTCCAAAACATTTGAATAACTCAAGACCTACGTATGTGTCGCATGGAAATGACGTCAAAGGAGATTTGATCAAATCCCTAAAGTAAATAATAAATTCTCGGAAGATGTTAAGATAACAACTCTGTGGGGTAATTTCCCTAAAGAAAGTAAGTGATTTAATCATGAAAAGATGAAATAATATTATTAAGACATTGAAAATATTTATTTAGAAAATGTAAACATCTTCTGAGAATTGATCATATCCCTAAGGGATTTTATCAAACCTCCAGTTGCATCACCTGTAGATCAAGACTGAGTTGATACGTTGTTACTCGTGATACTTGTCATTATAATATAATATTATCATCATCATGTCAACCTTTAGACGCCCACTGCCAGGCCTCCTTGACCCTTCCTTGGTCTCCCGCAAGGAAGGGTTCAGCCGTAATCGCCATGCTTGGCCGATGCATGTTGACGATCGAAGTAGATGTTATGGTACTCAGACGGACGATGCTGCCCATCCTCTGGTCAATATCCCTCTGTCGAATTTTACGACACCCACGGGTAGAAACGGGAGGTGGTATTATAATATACTAGCGTCTGCCCGCGACTTCGTCCGCGTGAATGTCGGTTATAGTGGATGCAGACCAAGTCGCTGATTAAAAAGTAGCCTATGTCCTTCCCTAGGGCTCAAGCCATTTTCATACCAAATTTCATTAAAATTGGTTCAACCATTTCATCGTGAAAGCGTAACAGACAGAGTTACTTTCGCAGTTATAATATTATTTATTTATTTATTTATTAATCTTTATGTACATAAAAAAACACTGTACAAAGGCGGACTTAATGCCTTGGGCATTTTCTACCAGTCTACCTTAGGGTGATGCTGAGACAAAACATGGTAGGCGTAACGAAACTTATTAATAATAATAAAATAATAAATACTTACATACATACATACAAATAAAATATAAAGAGTAGACAGCTAAAAATACATAGATAGAGAAATACAATAAATTAAGAGTGGGACGAGTCTGCCAATTTTTTAAGAAAGAATTCTCGAGCTTTTACTTTGAACGTGAACCGACTGGTGGCCGTCCTGATATTCTGAGGAAGCGCATTCCAAAGGAAAACCGCCTGGACAGGAAAAGAAGATTTAAGAAAACCAGAGCGGTGAGAAGGACATCGTAGAAGACGATTATTGGAAGAACGAAGATTCTTGTTGTGCGCAGAGCATAAATATTAATAATATGTGGGGACATTTTTCACACACGGCCATCTGGCCCCAAACTAGGGAGACCCTGTACTATGGGTGTCAGACAGCTGATATACATACACAAATACATTTTTTTTTTCGTAAATACGTACATATATTGATAAACAACACTCAGACACAAGGCTAACACAAATGCTCATCACACAAATGTTTACCCTGGGCGGGAATCGAACCCGCAACACGCTGCGCAGCAGTCGATCGCTCAGCCACTGCGCCAACCGTGTCGTCAATCGTATTCGTCTCGTAATCGTCAGTCGTATTGAAAGTGAGAAGTCAGGTAAGAAAGAGAACTGGGTTTGTCTAGAAGAGAAAACAGAGTTGTCAAAGCCCTTAACGCTCTGCGCTGTCTGACGGGGGACTTTAAGAGCGAACGATGTGCGGAAACATGATCATACTTACGGAGATTAAATACGAATCGAATGCAGTTATTAAGAAGTCGGTCAAGCTTATTGAAGAGATCTGCATTCAGGTCATAGTAACACATCACCATAGTCAAGTATGGGGAAGATAAGGGACTGAACGAGCATTGCCTTTATGTGTGATGGGAGAACATTTTTTTTTATTAGTATGGATATGGATGATAGGTGCTAAAGCGTTTTGTCATCGACATTGCTCGTTAAGAGAATCAATCAAATTCTTAGTTGTCAATGTAACCAACTCTTTTTAATAACAACAACAATCAGTCAAATCTTTACTGCTATGACTTTTATCTTGATTTTTTTTTTAGGGTTCCGTACATCAAAAGGAAAAGACGGAACCCTTAAAAAAGAATCAAGATAATACTTTGTTGTCCGTCTGTCTGTCTGTCTGTCCGTCTGTCTGTCAAGACCCTTTATCTCGGGAACGCGTAGAGGTATCGAATGGTATGAAATTAAAACCATATACTTAGGTCCACGGTCCCTTGAAACTGTAAAAAAATCAAACCTCTAAGTTAACGTGAAAAAAATATACGGCCGTTTATGTCGCAAAAAACGGACATTTCGACACTCTCAAGGGAATCAAATTTTGTAGGGTACTTTTCGTTGACCTAGAACTATGAAATTTGGCAAGGAATTTCGTGTTATACTATAAATACAGGAAAAAGTCTGAAAACTGTACATTTGTAACTAAAACAAAAAATATATTCTTTCGGTCTTATTCATAAAAAATGCTTATCGAAGGTTTAAGAGACTTATTAGTAAAAATGTTCTATAAGCATTTAAAACCTTTGATAAAATTTTGTATTCATAAACGTTCCATAAACCTATTGTAACTAAAATGTCGTTATAAATCAAAATGTTGCCATTAAAATGAAGTTATCCAACAAATTGACCAACACATCGAATCGTCAAACGAGAATATCTGTCTACGCACCTAATAATTGCGACCATAGACATTATTACGTAGTTTGAACTATTTTATTGTCTACAGATTCGAAACTTTTGACGTGATAAAATCATTGTTACATGTCAATGATTTTGATATTGTAAATGTCAACCGCGCGAATTATGAATAACATTTTTTATTTTCCATTAAAAATGAAATCAAGACCGGAGACTAGTTTCAGTAAAAGGCAAAGAAATGAAAACTAGTTGGAGGAGAAGGGTTGTAGGTACCTACAGTTTCAGCTAGAATGTGTTCAAAGTAAGTTTTGTTTTGTAAACATTCTCAATTTCTTATGCTCATGCTAGCTTTTTCTTTCTTAGATTGTTTTTTTTAAATTATTGATCAGTGATAGGGTCCCCAAAATAGGAAATACAAAACTGATGCAAAAACCAACGCCTAAAATTGTGGCGGCCTTTCATTATTTGACGACACGGTTGGCGCAGTGGCTGAGCGATCGACTACTGCGCAGCGTGTTGCGGGTTCGATTCCCGCCCAGGGTAAATATTTGTGTGATGAGCACTTGTATTTGCCTTGTGTCTGGTTGTTTATCTATATATGTATGTATTTAAAATATATTTGTGTATGTATATCAGCTGTCTGACACCCACAGTACAGGGTCTCCCTAGTTTGGGGTCAGATGGCCGTGTGTGAAATGTCCCCACATATTATTATTATTATTATTTACGAATTAGGTGCCTGTCCTAAAATGATGATGAATTTTTAGTAGTAAGTATTTACCTAATAAAACCATATTTTATATTTCAGTTTTAACGGTATGGTCAAGGATCCAGGAACCTTACAACTCTTTATCGTGAAACGAAACAGAGATTCCAAACAGATGGTGGTCCGCCGATATTCTAAAAGTCAAATTATAAGTAACAATAAATTAAACTGATATTTTTATACCTGAATTTTATTACTAAACTACTCGTTAAGATGTCTTAACGCTTCCGAAAGTCTTCATCGTCCAAGAGAAATAGATCGCTTCTCTTTGTGTAGGTAAACCATTCTTCGAAGCGGACGGTTTTCAAAATGTGTAGGTAATTGTTTCAATAGTATCCAAGCTTTGTAAATCTTGCATTGTTTATAAGAATAAACTAAATTAGTAAAACAGAAATACAAATTCAAATAAATATATCCGCAGTTCCTCAAAGTACGATTGTTTACGAAACTGACAATTGGCACACATAGGTAGTTAACATACACACATACATAACATTTGTATGCCAAATGTTTTTTTTATAAATCATCTGTCGAACGCCAGCCATTTTTTCCCTATAGCACTGTTATAGTAGGGTCCTGGCTTTCATAACTTTATAGCAGGTTTAAAGAACGTTTTAGTGCTAAAATTCGTTTATGAATAACAATTTTTGACAATTTGACTATAGCAAGGCTTTAAGTGTCCGATAAGTTTTTATGAATAAGACCGTTTATTTATAACGAACTTTTATCCGCGATTTGGTCCGTGTGAATGTCGGTTATCGCGGATGCAGATGAAGTCCCGGACTAAAAAGTACCCTATGTGCTTTCCCAGGGTTCAAGCTATTTTCATACCAAACTTAATTTTTAAACCCGTTCAGCCGTTTCACCGTGGAAGCGTAACAGACAGAGTTACTTTCTCATTTATAATATTAGTATGGTTATGTACCCGAACCCTGGGTAAGCGAGTCCGACTCGCACTTGTCCGGTTTTTTTTATGTTACTTACTTTACATTACTTAGATTACCTTCATTTTTTTCACATAGAAGCAACAAGAATAATGTAACCAGTATTATGTACTTGTACGCAAAATACGCGCTAAAACGTGGAGTTGCGGACACCTGCCCTTCATACTACTGCTACTACTACTATGTAAAAACTTGATTTAAAAGTGTGTCCGTGGTGTTTCTTGCGCGTTCTTCTCCATAGAGACCTACATAATGTTTTGGAGCGAGCAATTAGCTTCAACTTTCTGATTAACTGACCGACTCCTTCACAATTGACTTTGACCAAATATGGCAAAATACCGGTTACCAGACCGATTTGCCATCCGACCTGTCAGACTCAATTATTCGGTAACAACGATGAAATAATTGAACGAATGAAGCTTAGCTTTTATCAAAGATTGAGGGACAAACCCTACGTTTTAAAAGTTTTGGAACCAGCAACTAATGTCCACTTTTTGACTAACTGAACAATTCCTTGACAATTCAATAATTGCCTGTAAATGGTTTATTTGATAATAAATAATTTGACTTTGATCTAATCGAAAGCGAGTCATCTAGACAATAATGTGTTCAGTGAATAAGATTAATGTTAGGCATGTGATTGTTACTGCTCGTTTAATAATCAAGTTCAAAAAGAAGGACTCTCAATTCGATGTCTATTTGTACCATTAAAGTGTTTCAACGCGTGCGAGTTACAGGAATGCAGTACACGGTGTTATGAGCAAATTTTTAAATGACTTAGTGTATCAAACATACCAACACATATATGACTGTCATATATGTTGATATGTTCGATAAACACCTGACAAGACTTAAAAGTGTGTTTGTAGATCATTCTCAGTGTTACATGGAACTTACTATATGACGAAGTGTGAATGTATCTTTCAGGTGGTGGCTCTCGTCAAACATCGGATTTATGTATAGGTACTTTAGATTTTCTTTTGAAAAGACGAATCGGTTTTTAGAAACGAAATTCAGCAATTCCCTTTTACGTTACAGTTCAATAACAAGGTCCTTCCACCCACGTTGTCAGATTTCTTTAACACATATACCCATTTTCCACGTAGCTAGAAATTAAGTTAATGCTGCATCGCATTCTCGATATTACTGTGATCCTTAGTATATGCTTGCTTGTTCGTTGTACCAGTACATAAGTGTATTAACATTTAATGAAACCCTAATTCTACAAGCTACTACATTCAGGGACTTACCGTCGTGATCCGTTACTTCGCCTGTGCCACATATCTTCGCCTAATTTCAAATAAGTTGAAGTTGCCATTTCTATTTTAGGCTTGGCTTCGCGTAAAGTTACTAAATGATAACTATTTTTCATCTATGGCAAGATTTTGAGGAATACTTGTGGCTAACTTCACGTTATTGGCGACCAGTGCAATTTTTTCTCAAGAGAAAACACGTGTTTTTTTTTGTCTGCGATTTAACTTCAGTTTTAGGCAGTGATACAGAACAGGTAAGGTTAAATTTATTATTAAATTATAATCTACTACTAATATTCTTTCATATGACACTAGAATTTTTTATTTAATTTACGTTTAAACGTGGTAATTCAATAAAATGTTATTATGGTGATAGCGACAGCCATCTTGTTGCCAAACTTCGCCTGCCCCTAGGGTTGTCAATTTCAACATTGTAATAATATTAATTTATAATATTCTTTTTTTATTGCCATTTGCATTTTATTATTACCTACAAGCTTTTATTTAGTTTCACCTGTCCCGCTGTGTGTCTGTCTGTAATCTTGCAAGTTAAATTTGACCCACTTTATGTTGTCCGATTGAGCTGAAATTGTGCATGCTTGTGCAAGACAGATAACAATGCAATATTATTATAACACGGAGCTGATGGCTACGTATTAAATTTCCGAAATTTCATAATAACTATGACTGAATTACCAACGTTCGAAACAACGAAATTCAAAATATTTGATTCGTCTTATTGTTGCCCAAAATCGGTCTTGGTCTTGTTCTTGCATTTTGGCAAGGCCAAGACTAAGATGGACCCTGTAAGATTTGAGCAAGAATAAGACCGAATTTGCAGTCATGGAAATTACGTCAAAGTCAAACATGGGTTTAATTGAATATTTATGGTAACGGTTAGGTTAGGTTAGTCAGGTAACTGTAGCACAAGACTTGCAAGATTTTTGCAGGAAGACCAAAAAACCGGAAGACCGATTTTGGGCAACATTAATTCGTCTTGACAATTATTTTGATCCTACATATTATACCCAGGTTATTTAACATCATAAACATACTAACATCATAACAAAAAAAATTGGCAGCCCTATCAGCAATACATCAAATGTATGGAACTAACTTCAGACTGTAGCCTAACTTCGCCTACAAAAGATTATTTTTTTAAAATCGACTTTATGGTGCTTTATTTAAAATTTATAGTCGTCTATCACTTCCTAAAATACTTACACTAGATGTAGTAAGTAGACTTTGAAATGAAATTTAATATTTGACGCTATAACATGATGTAGGCGAAGTTAGAGAAAAGTACCAATACTTCGCCTATCACATTTAAGACCAATTTTTAGGCAGATAACCAGTGAATTTGGAAGAATAATTACATAATATCGATAGATGGAGGTATAAAAAATCGTTTTTTAGACATCGCGATTTGAAATACTTTTAAATCTGGAGGAGATGTTAAAAAAACTGTCAAAACCCAGGCGAAGTAACGGGTCACGACGGTACTTTAATTGAACGGTATTCTGTAAAAATGATGAAAAATATTTAGGCAATATGAACTGTCAATGCTTTCTAAACTTTACCTCTCCTTTATAATATTATATTTTTCTTTTTATTTTATTTTTTTTTATATTATTTTTTTTTTCACACTAGGAATTACTCTGTACTGTAGGCCATACAAATATTTGTTCCGTGCGGGAATCGAACCCGCGACACGCAGCGCAGCAGTCGGTCGCTCAACCACTACGCCAACCTTGTCGTCAAATTATTATGAATCGTCGTCGTCATCGTAGTGTCCAAGGACACGACGGCGACGCCGACGATTTATTGTTTTTTTTTTTTTTTTTACTATTAAATAGGCTTGCGTTTGACCGCAATTCACCTAATTGTGATAAGTGATAATGCGGCCTAAGTTGGAACACGCTTGCCTAAGATGAACCGGTTCACTAGTGCCTTAAAGATACCCAGATTATACTTATCAGGGAACAGAGAGGTGGGCAGGGAATTCCACAGTCTGGCAGTTCGCACAATAAATGTGGAGTCAAAGCGCTTGGTTCGAGACCGTGGAACTTCAACCATATAGCGGTGACGCTTCGCCGTCTCTGCTCGTCCGATGATGGAACGGGGATGGGGGAATTAAATTGTGCAATTCCAAAGCACACTCTCCGAAATGTACCCGATAAAAGACCGAAAGGCTAGCAACGGTGCGGCGATGTTCAAGGCTCTGGAGCTTAGCCCAAACCAGGGAGTCGTTGTTAATGAGCCTCTTGGCACGTCTATCGATGACTTCCAATACCTCCAGTTGGTATTTTGCTGATCCATCCAAAGGTGCGAACAGTACTCCATGCACGATCGAACTTGTGCTTGGTATAAGTTGAGCAGCTGTTCCGACGTGAAGTACTTTCGCACCTTTGCGAGGTCTCCCAGCTTTTTAGCAGCTAGTTTGGCCTTGAATTCAATAAATGACCCAAAGTTAAGATTCGACGTCAAAATAACGCCAAGAAGCTCAAGCTGGTCAGTGATTGGAACGGATACATGTCGGAAAGTAGGGGCCAGATGGAAAGGCCTCTTCTTGGCAGAGAAAAGACACGCCTGGGTCTTAGCTGCATTGAACCTGACCAGATTGGCATCGACCCAATCGGAGACTGCCTTGAGGGACAAGTTCAAGCGCTCGACCATGGATTCTCTGGATGACAGGATTTCAGCCACACAGGCACGTGCGCTGGATGTGTAACTCTCTACAACCGTGCTGTCCAACCGTTCTATTATATAGTCTGTGTGATTTAGAATATCGCAGATGGAGACGAAGTCGCGAATTAAAAAGTATGGGGTTCAAGCTTAGTCTGTACAAAATTTCATCAAAATCGGTTTAGCTGCAGTTTACCGGTGAAATCGTAACAAACAAACAACTCACTTTCACATTTATAACATTAGTATGGATTATTAAATGAAAAAAAATAGAAAAAAAAGACGAAGTGTTTTCTTCACCTACCATAAAAGGAGGAAACTGTACAATATCAGTCTTGTTACATAATCTTCATTTACGATACACTTGAGTCGAGCATTAACTTAATGCTTAACTTACAGGGCTATAAGGCGACAAGATGAGATTTTTTTCATAATATTCCTACAACACAATATCGAACGTAAATATAACATAACATCACGCTGGTATTCAGAGGAAGATAGTACAGAGGTCAGCACATCACGCTACAGCAATCTGTTAAATTTCTTTGATAGATTTTCAACTTTAATACAAAATTATTAGGTTTTTATTCAATTGGGAAAAATTTACAGTTTGGTATGGCTTAATGTGCTGACGTCTGTACAACCACATTTCGTAGTCTCCCAATATTACAGAGCTGAAGAATTTGTTTGCTTTCCGTTTGAGCGCGCTAATCTTCGGAACTACTGGTCCTATTTTGAAAATTATTTCTCTTATAGGAAGCACTCAAGGATAACGTAAATCCTTGTATGCTATATGAGTGAGTGTCAGGCTTGGCAGTCACTCATATAGCACATTCATACCGGCAAAAAGCTACGTACAATTCCCACGTAGAAAGGCTTATTGCTATAATACAGATACAAATCCTAGATGTCATTGAACCATTGAATAAACCCAAAAAACAGTCGAGCTGTGGATTGAAACCACGTTGATAGACCTTATATTTGCGCTAGCGCCCGTTACAAAAGTAAAACGAAGTACCTATCCAAAGAAGCAATTTCTTTTATTTTTTATCACAGCAACGAATTAACGTGAGCCTTTTTTTAGTACCATGGAACCGTGCTCAATCAGTGAACGTGAATTTACGTAACTAAATACGACTAAACTAGTTAGTAACAGTCTCTGAATTTAAGGGCCTAGACTAGACATTAATCCGTAAAAGTGTACTGAAAAACATTCACGGAATACGTCACTTTCATTTTACAAAATAATACGTATTCTGCCAAAGCTCTGTGACCGTGTGGTGACACCACGGCCATCTTGATATCATGAAGAATATTGTCACAAGAGAATGTTGACAATAATATTTCCAACCCTCATTTTGAAGTCTGAGTCTGTTCTGGGCTGTGATTTTGTAAGACCTTATTCTAAACTTCGAATCTGAATCCGCTGTGAGTTTCTTGATTGGCATTCTAAAAACTCGGTTGATAATTCGAATTTACACTAGCGCCACCCTTGCGAGCGTGCAGCGAGTTGAACTAAATTGACAGGGAGATTTTGACAGATAAAGTATGAGATGTTGTAAGAAGTGGCATTCTGTAAGGTAATTTCCCCATCACTTTGACGGTCGCTTCGCACTGGAACCCGATTCAAAACGTCAAATGTATCACGGTCATTTTGAACCTTATGCGAAGTGAGAGTGAATAGCGATGTGAGATGCGAGTTGTTGTTTGAATTTTACAGAATCGACCTTCTGGTCTGTGTGTGTTTTGAGTCTCGTTTTCCAGTCTGACTGGTCAGTTTGATTCTGAGAAACTCGTGGATAAGTAAAAGCCGTACAGATCGATCGGTCTAACGTTAAGCTACGCTTGCCGCGGTCGATCTGTGAATGGGTGACCATCCATTTCATACCGAGTTCCGAGTTCTCCGTGCCTAGGAAAGCATGTAAAGCCGTTGGTCCCGGCTGTCATTCGTAGTCTTCTTTGGCAGTCGTTAAGGCTAGTCAGAAGCCAGATAGTCTGACAACCAGTCTTACTAAGGGATATCGTGTCATCGAGTGACTGGGTTGTGGAGGTACGATAGGCAGTCGCTCCATGTACAACACTAGTATTCAGCTGGATCCGGTTAGACTGGAAGCCGTCCTCAACATAGTTGCGAGAAAGCCAGGCAGATGATGATGATTTTGAAGTCTGATACTAAAATGTACAACTCATCATTTCAACCTTTAGACGCCCATTGCTGGGCGTAGGTCTCTCTTGAGGTGAGGTTCAGCTGTAATCGCCATGCTTGGCCGATGCGTGTTGGCGATCGCAGTAGGTGTTATGGTACTCAGAAGGATGCTGCTGCCCATCCTCTGGTCAATATCCCTTTGTCGTCTTCTACGACACCCACTGGTAGAAATAGGGTGATGCCATTCGCGCTTGGCACCACACTGCTAATGTACACCTAGCACCTGCAAACAAGTCTATGCTCCATGTTTTCTAATGTCATACAGCACAGACTTTAGTGCTGTGTCAACAATAATACACAAATTGAGATGAAGGACAAGACTGTCTACATTTAGGCGGGGATTTTTATTACGCAATTGGCTGAGCGTTGTGGAATACCTCGAGCGGAGCGGTACCGCTAGCGGAGCCGACATAATAACGTCAATAACATCACGCCTGTATACTATGGGGTAGGCAGATGTGTATAGCATTATAGCGATTGAATGCACAGCGTGTTGCAGGTTCGATTCCCACCCAGGGTAAATATTTGTGTGATGAGCACTTTGTGTTTGCCTTGAGTCTGGGTGTTGTTTATTTTTGTATGTATTTAAAATGTATTTGTGTATGTTTATCAGCTATCTGACACCCATAGTACATAGTCTCCCCCTAGTTTGGGGTCAGATGGCGATGTGTGAAATGTCCCCGCATATTATTATTATTATTATTTACGGTTGTCTTATTTATTCTCAGCTCTTTGGCTGGTTTCAACTGCATTTACGGGCCGGAGCCAAGTAAATGTACCGTGTAATATGTTGAGGTTGTATTGTGTTGGGGGCCTACTTCGTGTTCATAAATCTGCATGAACTTTCTCACGATTCGGCATGTGTTTAGTATTGCAGCTTTATGTAGGGTAATGGGTAATGTAGAGAGTTTCTTTTCTATCAAGTAATTTTAGGTTATGGAGAAGATGGTTCGGGATAACGCCTGTTGTGAAGAAGACTATCGGTATTACATAAACTTTTTCCTGTCGCCATATTCTAGTAACTTCGTCCTTGAGTTCAGTGTATTTATTATTTATTATTGTTTGTTGGTATACATATTTTGTATCTCGGCCCTTATGTGCCGGTTTATAGGGTAACACGGGCCGATGCCAAGTGCTACTTTAGAAATTCTAACCTATGTGGTAGATGATAATGTGTGGTATGATGATGTGATGAGTTTTTGCGTTGCATGTCTTTGATCGTGTATTTGGGTGAATGACGATGAGTTTGTGTGCTGTCATTGTCGTTTTGCAAGAATTTTCGGACAATTCTGCAAGTGTTCAGGATAGCAGTTTTCTGTAGGGTTTGTTATGTGGAGGGAGCTAAATCTAGGATTTTTAAAGATTGGTTCAGTAGGTTGGGAATTACAGCCGTAATTGAAGCGCTACAGGAATAATGGCAACGCTACTTAATCGCCACATTCGGCTAATTTCTATTTATAAATCTGCATCTATATTTTGACAGCTTTTCTGCAATATCAATAATTTGTGCGGTTTTATTGATTTATCTAATAACATTATGTCTGGTCTATTGTTGTGTTATGATCTGTCTGTGAGGATAGCTCGATCAAAGTAAAGCTTGTGTGTTGCGTTTTCGAGAATTGTTTCAGGGTTATATTTGTAGTAAGGTACTGGAGGTGTAGTAATCAATTTATATTTTACTAGCCGTTGCCCGCGACTTCGTCCGCGTGATGGTTGGATACCGCGGATGCAGACGAAGTCGCGAATTAAAAAATAACGTATTTCCTTCCCCAGGGTTTAATATATTTTCATACCAAATTTCATGCAAATCGGTTCAGCCGTTCTGTCGTGAAAGTGTAACGGACAGAGTTACTTTCGCATTTATAATATTACTAGCGACCCGCCCCGGCTTCGCACGGGTGCAATGGTGATACTAAATACTAGAAATACTCTGTTTGAAATTAAAAAGTAAAACTATTTTTATTTTATAAAAAAAATGAATAATTAATCATAATGTAATTGTAGGAGAAATTTTATAGAAAGAAAAAGACTGTTTAACCGAACTTAAACAACAATTTATTAATAAAAAGTTTATATTCAATATAATTAACTCCTCCTCTGGCTCGAACACAAGCGAAAATCCTCCTGGACGTGCTGAGAATCAAGTTATCCAGCATTTCTTGGGGTAACCTGTCCCATTCTTGAATAGCGGCTTCCCTAAGGTCTGGCACTATCTGAGGGCGTGGCTGACGGTTCCAAACAGTTTGCTTAAGAGCATCCCACGTGTGCTCTATTGGGTTTAAGTTAGGCGAGCCGGCAGGCCAGTCTAACCGTGTGATGACGTATTCTCGGAGAGCAGTTTTGATTCGTCTAGCTCGATGGGCAGGCGCATTATCCCATGGTTTACTCAGAATGGTCTGAAAATTCCATCAATAGCAACTGCTCTATACATATCTGCTGTCATGAAGCCTCGATACGGGATGAAAGCTGTTCTAGCTCCAATCATAATACCAACCCAAAAGGACACCGATTTCCCGCCTTGCAGAACTGTTCCAAGTGGCAGTTTCCTTTCACGGTCTCCTGGTCTTCTCCAGACACGGACACGTCGGTTATCTCGATGAGTACTGATTCGCGATTCGTCGAAGAGACAGTTTTGCCAAATGTTATCTCTCCATTTTGCCGAAGCCTAGCCCACTGCAATCTCCGTCGTTGACGTTGCCGGGAATTCTAAGGAGCTCGCCAAGACCTCCGTGCTAGAAATCCAGCTAACTTCAAGCCCAGAGGCGGCCCGAACTTCTGCTTTTATTTTAGTAGCGTTGATTGTTGGGCCACGGGCTGCCAGCAATCTAATTAGCGCTTTTGAGCAGCAGTCAAAACAGTTGGGCGATCACTGCGGGGTCGGTTGGCTTAATTACCCACCCTGTGGTACCTCTGCACCGTGGTGGTCTGCCCGACACAGGATTGGGATATAGCAACTCTGCGTGCTATTTCTCTCGTGGTGTATCCTTCTTCCCTCAAAGTTACTATTCTTGCTCGTAGAACTTCTAATAATCCTCTTGGCATTTTTTCAAGCACAACTTTCCGCGAAAAAGTATTTTAAATCCGTTAAAATTGACTAAATCAGATTTCTGAATGAGCGTAAGCTAGGACTGAAAGCCTTTTTATATGGAAAAACAATTGAACTGTTTTATTGTTTTAAGTATATGTACTAACACTAGTTTGTAAGTGGTCTATGTCATTACAAACAATAATGGATTGTACTGATCTGACAAATAAATGATAATAATAATAATAATAATCCAAACCTATATTTTTAAATAAAAAATCTAAAAAGATGAAGAAATCATAATATAATCTACCGTAACAAAAAAGATTTCGATTTTTCAAAGTGATCGCAAACTTTTTTTGATGTGTGTACGTACATAGTATATACACGTAGATCTTTTTTCTACCTCTGGACCTTGTTTGAGTATTACCAAGTCTATCGTTAGTTATTCTTTGAATCCCTGACTAAATTTTCGACAGCCTTTTTGCTCTTCAGATAATATTGAATTTGATTCAAGATGTTCGAAAATGGTGTGAGTAATGCATGATGTTAATATTTTTTATATTGTTTGTAGACATGTTATTGGTCTGTAATTTGCTGGGTGTGCGCTTTCGTTGCTGTTTTCGGTATCATATACGTAATTCCTTCCGCTATTTATGTAGGCATCGCTGTTTGATTATTTAGAAATGTGATAATGTAATTATGTATGTAGGTACGGATGAATGTGTGTATTTTTTTTATACCAAAAGTTGTGAATGTAGTCAGAACCTGGTGCTATCCAGTTGTGTAATTTCTGAAGTACGTCATGAAAAGTATATATTGGTGTGTATATATGTACATAATTGAATGCCATTTGCTTAGGCTAAAAGTTTTCTATCTCTATTTTAATCCATTCAGCTTCTGCGTTATGGCATATTGGCCTCTCCCATGTTTCAGCTTCTGTGTTATGGCATATATTATTATTATTATTACACAAAGGGAGACAAGCTTATTGCAATCGACACAAAACCTGGGAAATAATCCTAATAGAAAAACCGAACAACACATTGCCAAACCTGGGAATTGAACCTGGTTCACGAAGTGTTAAATTTCTTATAAAATATTGTCGTAAAATCTTGTATGTTTTACCCACCTAGGAACAAGTTTCTCGTTAGTAATTTCTATACATAAGTCTAGAAAAACAAGACAAACATTAATCTTGCCCTGAGCACAGTTCCATGCTCATCGCTTTGTTACTTGGTCGCACGCGATAAAAGACAGACTGTATTTGTCGTAATTCTATGCATCTTCTACAGATCTGTATTCTTACCTCAATATCGTGTTGTAGGCATCCTTGTAAAGATTAAACAAAACTTAAAGACATTTATGTAAGTACTTAGGTACCTTTAAGTATCTACCACATTTTTTACACTCTTATTTAAGGTACAGGAATAAAATCAGATTCCTACAGAAAATTACAACAGTGACAGACATTTCTTGATTCACAAATAATTTATCTGATTAGAGTGTCTCCACCAGCGCTGTCCAACAAGTACTCGCAGTATTCGCGTCTCTAATAAAAAATGCGCAGAGCCTGAAGGTCGTGTATAGTAACCGTAATGTAGAAATCTTGACAAATGACACAAATACAACAACGTCTAAAAAATACCGCGTTGAGAGTGCAACACACAAATATTTGGTATTTTATACTTTCTACTTTATGGTATCAGTAAACTAATATATTTTCATCTCTTTCGCAGTTTGCTAGATAGCAGCTGTTGTCATATAAATTAACATTATACCAGGTTTTCTTCCACTCATGTTACGCATAATTTGATGCGAAACATCCCGCAATTCATCATATTTATCGACATAAATATTGGAGGAACTTTAGTAGGAACTTTAATATGAACAAAAATATAATATTTTGACGTGGCCTTGTCTAAGATTTATGGCTCATAATATATAGACAGCTGATTCTCTCTTATTCGTTACTTTATAGACAGGTGACAAGAATTTGTGTCACCCTTGGGAGATGACTGAGATTATTACCCCAGCCCTTTCTATGCCCACGGCGATCGTGACGATTAAGGATATTCAATTTCGTTAATAGATTCATTATCAGCAACATTCATCGTTCGATAAAAATGTATAGCTACACGCTATCTGTAGACAAGTTTACGAAACCGTAGGGATTTTTTTTAAGAAAGTTTAATGTAGAACTCAAATAAAATAGCGCCACCCACCTTGATAGATTGTTGCCATAAGTTACACCTGATGTCTAATGAACAACCCACAAAATTTCAGCATTCCACGACTCGTAGTAAACTTTTAGTTAAATATATGTAGATTTCTGTGCAGTATTGCGCTCGTATACCTTCAACGATTGAAATAGATATGTGTAGTTTACGTAGGCGCAATTTCCAACAGACTTTTCTACACTGAGTATGGATATTATGTCTGATCATCAGCATATAGCAGTTTACTGTTGCCCATGACCGATATTCGGCTACTGTCATCATACTGCTTTCGAATACCCTACAAAGATCGTCGCTCCACCTTTTCTGATGGGAGTCCTACCCAGATTGACCAATGGCAACTTCTAAATATATGTAAATAAGTAGAAGACCTGCCAGAACGTGACCTGTCCACCATTTTGTGTATTTCTGATTGAAATTGTAGTAAATTATAAATAACCTCCAGCTCTTTCATAAGACAGACTGACAGTTTTAATTTATTCTTATAAAAAAACGTATCTAAACAATCTCAGAACAGCGCAGTCCCTTTTGTAACCCCCAAGTTACCGATTCAAATAAAAAAATTAATTACTAGGATTAACTCGAAGTTTAGAGTCCATTCTTTCTTATTTACCCAAACCAAATTACGGTCACAGCTTTCAATTACAAAAGAGACTAGACAAGTTCGCAGTAGACATTGTAGTTCACAAGTGTGTGTGTTGACAGCAATGATACACGACCGGGGAAACATCAGGTGCAGGACCAAGCGCTTTCCGATGGGGAATCCCTGTCTGAATACAATTTTAAGGCTTTTTTTAAGGCTTTTAATTGTTTGGCATAACGTTTTCGCATAACTTTTACTAGCATAATAATACTTTGGAATAATTCAAAGGTTAGTATAACAATCATTTGGACTAATTTGCTTTTTTGCATTTAAAATACATGTTAAATGGTTAATGCATTCATATCATTTGTGAATCACTTCATTTGGTTTACTATTTCAGGGCCCCGTCGACCGACCCTTATATCATTATGCGTTTATAAAATGATGCTTCATTATTATAATGCCGACAGTATTTATGGCAATAAACATTATGGCAAATCATTTATATCTAATAATATTATGCAAAGTGATCATTATGCTGAATTTCGTTATGCCAATGTAAATTAATACAATTGTATTTTCTGGTTAGCATTCGCAAACCTTTCCGAGTCACGTCCCACTCCTGGGTAAAGGCCTCCTCACACATATCATAATACTTAGTCTGGCCATAAATACTGTTACAATTAAAAATAATAAAGATATTACATTTGATTTTGGAATCTGTCATTTTTATAGGATTGTTAGATTTCTAATTTACGCGCCAACACATTGTACAATATTTTGCGATATTAAAATGGAGTGGGGTGAGAAAGAGAACAGAATCGCTGTGATTGCATTACACAAAGTTGGTATGGAGCCAAATGCAATTTTTAAAACTCTCCATACGCTTGGTATTAGTCAAATGTTTCTGTACCGGGCTATTAATAGGTACAATGAGACCTCCTCTGTTTGTGACAGAAAATCTGTGATCTGGCCGTCCACGTAGTGTTCGCACGAAAAAGGTGGTCAAAACAGCAAGGGAAAGAATTCGACGAAATCCTGTAAGAAAACAAAAGATTTTATCTCACAGGAGGTCACAATAAAAAATTGTTTACGGATGAGAAAATCTTTACAATTGAGCAACATTTTAACAAACAAATTGACCGTATTTATGCTCAAAGCTCTAAGGAAGCTTCCCAATTAGTCGACAGAGTGCAACGTGGGCATTATCCGACTTTAGTGATGGTTTGGTGGGGTGTTAGCTATGAAGGAGTGACTGAGCCATATTTTTGTGAAAAAGGTATCAAAACATCGGCACTAGCGTATCAAGATACTATTCTTGACAAGGTAGTTAAGCCCCTTAACAACACCATGTTCAATAACCAAGTATGGTCCTTCCAACAAGACTCGGCGCCGGGTCATAAAGCTCGGTCCATGCAGTCTTGGTTGGAAGTGAACGTTTCGTACTTCATCAGAGCTGAAGACTGGCCGTCATCTAGTACCGATCTTAATCCGCTCGATTATGATTTATAGTCAGTTTTAGAGAGTACGGCTTGCTCTAAACGCCATGATAATTTGGAGTCCCTAAAACAATCCATACGATTGGCAGTGAAGAATTTTCCCATGGAAAGAGTGCGTGCTTCTATTGATAACTGGCCTCAACGTTTAAAGGACTGTATTGCAGCCAATGGAGACCACTTCGAATAAACTTTTTATATTTTAAATTGTTTTATATTTATGTATTAAACTAACACACTGTAAAAGTAATAAAAAATAATTTGCATAAAAAAAAAATTTTTTTCTGCGTGACAATATTTGTGGCAAGACTAGGTAATTATTAATATTTCGGATGAACAGAAGATCAGCAACCGTGCTTGAGACCACGAGTCAATAGTCTCATTTATATATTTAGAAACTAGCAACCCGACCCGGCTTCGCATGGGCCTATAGCCTTCCTCGATAAATGGACTATCCAACACAAACATAATTTTTCAATTTGGACTAGTAGATCCTGAGATTAGCGCGTTCAACCAAACAAACAAACAAACTCTTTGGCTTTATAATATTAGTATAGATAACTAGCTGACCCGACAGACGTTGTCCTGTCAATTGATTTTTCAATTTTCTTACCGTATTACCTTCCCTGGACTTCCACAAATATTTCAAGACCAAAATTAGCCAAATCGGTCCAGCCGTTCTCGAGATTTAGCGAGACTAACCTAACATCGATTCATTTTTATTATATAGATAATACCAGCCTATGACTGTCCCACTACAAGGCAAAGGCCTCTTCTCATACAGAGAAGGCACGAGCATTGATCATCACGCTTACTCAAGGCGGATTGGCGATTTTAGACTTGTACCTACTAGCTGACCCGACAGACGTTGTCCTGTCCCGATCTACGGGGGATGAAAAAGGGGTGAAAAAAGGGGATGAAAAATAGATGTTGGCCTATTCTCAGACCTACCCAAAATGCACAAAAAATTTCATCAGAATCGGTCAAGCCGTTTCGGAGGAGTACGGGAACGAAAACTGTGACACGAGAATTTTATATATTAGATTATTTGTAAGTCCAGGTTTCCTCACGATGTTTTCCTTCACCGATGTCAGTGATGCCCAAAATAAACTTAAAATGTACGTATATGTAATTTAATAAGTCACATTAGTAGGTATACTTGTTTGTGTCTGGTTGCGAACCCACAACCTCGTAGAAAGGATGTTGGTGCCTTAAGTACGGAGTCACTACAGTATCATTTATTTAGACACACTAAATACATAGCACACACTCACAGCTACTCAACAATATACGGAGAAGTGTAATCGTGACCCCTAAAATTTGCCTTTAGCTGTGTTTTGACCCAATTTGATAATTGATGACTTATTGGCCTCATTTTCTACTCCAAGCCAATGAATATATATGAACCCGAAAAGATTTTTTCAGATCCTGTTTTATAAAATAAAGTGTAAGCACTACATTACATTTTACTTAGCAAAAACTTGATAACTGTAAGAGATAATAAAATCATTTGATGTAATATGATGCACGAGCGGCGCAGCCCGTAATCTTGTTATAATTGAGCATAATGGGTAATATTTTTATCAAGGCATAAGTTTCTCATTTCGCCAGCATGTTACTGAGTTATTTAAGTTGATAGGCACTGACTCCATGTAAAATACTTGTATTTAACGACATTCTTTGAGACCGGAAGCTGACCCCAGGCTTAACTATGTTAGACTAGACTGTAGGCAGATCCAGTCGCAGATTGCAGAAGGCTCGTACTTTCCCTCAATCCCCGGTTTGGTGGAACACCGAGGTGGTTCTTAGTCAGTAAGCAAGACCCCCATGGATGCGGGGCAGAGGACATCCATATGAATTTTTCACCCCAGAACAAAAAAGTACGTGTAATCACACGAATGATGTTGACTTGTGAAAACGTTTCTTATAGCCTGTAGTTACCTCCCTAGCAACATATGTGTACATATAAGATAAGATTTTACATTTTCAAATGTCCCGACATTCCTGTACAAAATGATCAGTCTCTGAAAAGAATTGATACCCCAAGACGCTCGGAGGGTGCTCTTGCAAAATTATCTCAATTTATCTTTTCCCGCCCAACAATATCCGACATGTTTTTACCTTTGTCTGCCATAAAACAACACAAATGTTTTTATATTTCAAGAAATTAAGTGAATAGGTACTTTAATTAATTGGAGCGATTTATTACGGAGTGCATGAAGGTTTCGTTAAAGTTAACGGAGTCGATAAAAGCAATTATCTACAGTTAATTCGGATTACGGAGTCTACATCATCGACTCTGTTGAATTTATTGGACATTTGAAACTGTAGACTCTGGTGAATGTGCGGTAAAGCCATCTTGGGTAAAGCCAAGTTATCACTCTGTATACTTAGTGTGACAACTTGGCTTTACCACACACACACACACACTGCACTCACGCCTACAGTACAATATACACTAACTTGTATTCGAATAACAAAAAACACCATTAGAAGAACCTACTTTTATTTATCTCGGTACATGTCAATGTTGTATTAAACTCAATATTGTGTTATTTTCCGAATGAAAACGGAACCCTTATAATATATGATTCTATACAAGTTCCGTTTTTTATAACCGTCTATTAGTCTGCCACAGCCAATTTGTCCAGTATCTACTGAACCAATTAAGTTGAAATTTGATACACATATTATGAATTTCTGTGACTCAATGTGTGTCATTTCTGCCCCGTGTGATATATCAAATACAAGGGCTTGTTGTAAGGGCCTCAAATATTGTTTTAATAATTAAGCAAAAAAAAAACAGTACCTATTATAGTTATTTAGGAAAATAGACGAAAATTTGCCAATTTCCTTTATCTCCGTAACTACTGAGAATAATTTGGAAAAATTATTCAAAACATAGTTCTTTACGTACTCACACTCACTCTAACTACAAACATACATTTTGTATGGGAAAATATGTTTTTCTATTACAATGTTAAGTTTGTTCTAAAGAGCCAGTTGCCGACTTGCACTTGGCCGGTTTTTTAAACATCGCTTCGATAATTTAATATAATTGACTTTACGTTGATTTGAGCGTGACCCATAGTGAACTATATTGAGTAGCAGTAAAGTCATATTATCATCAGTCACCGAAATCGGCTTTGCGATGAAAGAAATTCATATCCGAATAACATCCAAATGTAACCGTAACGAACTTGAATTCCGCTCTATTTTGGTTTTAAATTATAACTGTCCGTACCTTTACGATTATTTTTGAATATGCTATAAAACCAACACCTGGGCAATAAAACTATCATTACGTGTATAACGCGTTGTATTTATTATTAACCCTAGTTCGCCATAACTCCTGCCTCTGGGATGAATCACTCGCTTGAAGTATTCTATTAATTGAAAGAAAACTTTAAAGCGGAACATTCCAAGGAGATCACTAGGGTAAAGAGTAATAACAAAGGGGTTAGAATGATTTTACCAAAACACTAATTGTTTATTTGCTGGTCATGTTTGCTAGCCTTACATTTATAAATACTAGTATAAATTTTAATAATTGCTGCTAAATCACTCCTAATAGTTTAGAACTACACCAGTGAGCTGAGTTGAAACAACCCACAATCAATTCAATCAAACACTACTGTACCATCCAGATCTGCAAACTTAAAAAATATTCTCACTGTTTCGTGTTATATTCAAGACATAATTGACATTGTTATTGGCCAAAATAATATGTCTAAAACGACACCATTAACATTAGATATTTTATCTCGGTACTTGTGTCGTTTAGAGATAAAGACCTGATAAGTTTGTGCTCAATCGCATGAGGGGTCCGTAGTATGGAAATATAATATTTTTGTTTAACATTCTTATTGGTGACAAAGCGTCCTATGTTGATATAGTGACAACCAGTCCCTAGCCACAGAATTAAATCATTGGGGTAGACATGTCGATATTTTGGAAATGAACCAACTGAATCGAAAGTCATACCGTATTCTAAGGTTTTCTTATTTTAACAGAGAACCCTAAAAAATGATTTTATCTTTACACATATATCAATAGCGATCAGTGTAAAGGTTGTAAATGAATTTATCTTTATCTTTTGTTTCAGATGTCGCCGTTGATGAGAACATAAAAATGTCTACATTGAAAGACTGTCATAGTAGAGCAAATATTATAAAGTTTTAACATGGTCTTTAGTAAATTGTAAACAATGCAGAATATCACTCGCGCTGTAGATTACACGAGTGATCCAAAATACCAGTGGTTTGCCAACTTGCGAAGAAAGTGTTTCCGAGAGAACATCACTCACAGTACCATTCTTAATGAAAAATATAATGGTAAGTCACTTACTCGTATACAACCTATACCACCAAAAAATAAAAAAAAATGCACAATCACAAAATCCTGCACTATTTTCCCGTAGACACTGTCTCTTAGTAACACATATTATTTTCTGTTTTCTTTTTTAACCTCGTTACTTTATCGTTACCACTTAGTCCTTTAACAAATATATTTTCAACCCTCCTTATTGCCCTTATTTGCAATATTGAAGGAAACACGGAATAGGTGAAAAATTAAGAAAATAGTTATTGTACCTGTAAAGCAGTGCAATGCATCATATTATTCCCATGTCTATTTATATGATAAAAGTAACGTTCTTAATAGACCTATGTCATCGACCGTACTTAGTTAAATAAGATTTCAAACTGTTTTAATCATCAAAATGACAGCTTGTTTATAAAAAATATCATTTAATTTACGCGTTTTATCTTTTGGTGACGATGTCTAGGTACGTAAATTTATGCACAAACACGCTCTAAAAGATTACAAAGATCATGCTTCTGTCCGCCATTACTTTATTTATTTTGTAATTTTCTGAGACTCTTTATTGATTTATTGAAGTACCTATAATGCAATTCGCTATCTATTTTTTGTTTACGTTTATTAAAATAATATGAAAGATTGCCCATCTGATGCGTTTAACGTAGTTATAGTGCCCATGTATTATTAATCCACGCATTGAGATGCAGACAAATATTACAGATATTATCAAAGTGCAAACTAACATTTTTATTAACGAAAAATAATGCAAGTCATGAACATGATAACATTTTCCTCAATAAAATACTACTTAGCAGATAGTAATTGATACCTAAGAAATAGTAACAGTTAAAGAGTTTCTTCTTACAGAGACGACGTTGATATTTTTTATTTTCATATTTTGGCCACAGAAAAAATCTCGCACCCAACACTTTTTTACATATATTTTTTGTACGATTTTACAAAATTACTGTTTGTTTTAACAGAAGGTGATGTGTGGTGTCCACGAACGTTCGATGGGTTCTCATGCTGGGACGAGACTCCAGCCGCAACCACTGCCTACCAACCGTGCCCGCAGTTTATCATCGGGTTTGACCCTAAGCGATACGCCTACAAGACGTACGTACTATCTTATACTTTATACATATCTATTTCATCATTCCTATATTCTAAGGTAAGAGTCGTATCAACACCCAAATATGTACAAAATATACATTTTAAATAGGTACCTAAGTATAAGCTGACCTTCAATTGTGAATACGGTTTCAGTACAATGAGAGGTCATTATTCTATACTTACTGGAAATGTATACCTACCATACCCGACTCTTCATAGAAAACCAACATAATTTGAGGTTGTAGAAACTGACTAAATGCTAATCATCATAGAAGATCATCTGTGGACATAGGAAAGCCCTCCTTGTGCTTCCCATCATTAACAATTGCGACCGCTTGCTTTAAACAGTCCACTTTGTACAAGCGGCACACGGCCTCGGCGACACTGACCAACTTCAGGCATCCATGCATGGAAACTTTTGCCCAGCGGTCACTGTACATGTGGCTGAAGTCATTGCACCAGCCCAATCCCATTTGAGCCGGGCAGCCTATATTCCCACGTTTATGATGCCCGTTTTGGAGCGCAGCGTGATATTTCATATTCTGTCTGTTCTTTTCACACCCAGAATACTGGGCTCCATTACTCTTTAGCTCTCTTGGAGCCCAGTTTTGGGGATTTTAGCGACCGCGGCGACCAGGCCTGAGTAGGTACCGTAGGTTAGGACTGGGCAGGATATACATATCCATACTTTCTTCTTTCTTTCTATAAACTTGCGCTTCAGAGAGATCGGCAAATCGCCCTTCATTAGCGTCTTTCTTCTTCTACCGTCCTCGTCGTTTTCAATTCGACAATCGATTTCCTTTTTCTACCTGTTTTCGAAAGTAACTAAACGGCCCAAGGAAATTTACTCCTCAATATAGTTTTTTGGTCTGCCTATCTACCTCGACCTAAATAATGCTTAGTGCTGTTGGTCATGGTCATGGGAGCTCTGTAGTTCCAAAGCTGTGGGGGCAAAAAGAACTAGGTATGTCGTCGGCAAATTGGAGGTTTACGATAAAAATATTAATTGTTGAAAATATATCTATATTAGACTTGAGTAGCTCGTGAGCTAGTGATAGAAAAGAGCTAGCTCTTTTCGTTTGACTTCGCTCTGGCTCACTCAAGTCGCTCGCTGAATAGCTCAGTAGCTCCCCAAGTAACAAAATTTGGTTCTATAAAAGTTCTGAGAACATTTTAGAGCGTGCTATTTAATGTTCATGATTATACTATAATGGTGTTGTAAACATTTACAGAACCCCAAAAAGGCCCTAGTTCTATCGCTGAATTATTCTATAAACATAAGATTCTCACGGTGATAAATCAGTTCTATAGTTGAAATGTAAAATATGTTTATAGTGCTATTTTGCACCGTATACGATTCCAGAAATCTTTTTCATTACGGTTGTTCGTTCATGGCGTGTATAATACTTTGTCATTTGACATCGTGCTTTTAACGTAACATGTAAGAAAAGGACACACAATACAAAACTTTCATGGACCGTAATTGTGCGCCCTCATAATTTTCGTGCTTTCATTAAATTTAAAATAGTAAAAGAATGATTTATTCCGACAATGGCTGCTGTAGTACCAATTGGCTCCAGTCGTGTTGCTAATGTGCTATCATGGCAGAAAACAGCAGCCATATTTTCACCGAAAACGATTTAAGTTACTTAGCAACTGCACCAGGAGTTGCTATGGTACTATTTAATACCATAGAAGAGTTTTCATGACTTTTACAGAACTATACCTATAGCAATGCCAAGGGAACTTTTAAGAAGCTAAAAGGTTACGTTATGATTGTGCAAGGTACTTTTATAGTGCAGATTAATCCTGTAATAGTGATTTCGATACTGCTACAATACTAGTACTGTAATAGTTATTTTGCAGCTTTATCAGTACAAAATAGGTACATTAAAGTGTCAGTAAGGTAGTCTTTAGTAGTAAATAGTACCATAATCAATATTTTCATATCTATTACAACGCATCACTTTAAATATTCTTTTGTGTGGTCCTTAAGCGTTCTAAGAGCTAAGGGCACTTAAATGCTCTTTAATCTTATAGAACCAAAACGATCTGTCTCCAGTACAATATGTCATTGTAAATTTATCATACAACATACGTCATTATAAATCTCTTTATTTACATCGAGATAAAGTTGAAAATACTTTGGATCGGTTTTCAAAAGAAACTGCATCGTTTAATTTTGCCTGTGACGTACTATTATTTTAATTTTGCCTGTTTCGTAACATTATTTAGGTACCTATTCTGTGGTAAGTCGTAAAAAAAACGGTAAAACCTAGTAGACTTAGTATTTTTAGATTGTTTCCTTAAAACAACCGAAAGATTTAAATATCATATAATTTAAATATCACAAAAATCAATCATCTTAAGATACAAACACAATAAATACGACCATTCTTTCTAACTAACAAGATTCTACAAGGATAATTTCATACCAATTCGCGTGTGTAAGAGCTAAAGAACTGTAACAGAGAGTTCAAACTTCCAAAGAACTATTGAGTATTGAGCGAGCCGAACCGTCTCATACGACGAGTGTGCGGCGCGCGCGAGTCAAAACAGCTGAGCTATAGAAGAGCTAGTGAGCTAGAAGAGGATGAGTGATATAAATAAATAAATAAAAATCATTTACTTTAAACAATAAAATCCATATAGGCTTAAATTATTAAAATACAAAATACAAGTAAACTACACAAACAAAACAAATACAAGGTAATATAGGTAGCTCTTTTGAGCGAAAGAGCTAATTGCTCTTTTTCTTTTCAGTGAGCTATTTCGCCCGTGTCTAATGTTTATGCAATCAGTATTGTTAGTAACATGAATAATTTTATAATATAATGGATAAGTACATGTATTATATAAGTTGTAGGTTCCTATAATTATATATTAAACAATTAGGTACTTACATAATTAATTGTGTATTATGAAGTAAATCTAAATATTTCAGGTATATGCATATCCCTCTTTGATGCGAGTAAAACCACAATACTTACTTTAATATTGAGTGATATAATAGTTCATAGGTTGTTCTATTTAGCATTTTACTCGTGGAAAACTTGTTGTAATAAAGAAATACTCGGACACACAACCCTATTAAAGTTCCTTCGTATAAGTTTATTTCTTTTCTAGTTATAAACTATCCACATAATCTTATAATACCTACTAACAATATCAAAATTTAAACATACTATCAGTATGTTAGTAATTTCTGTAGTAAAATCTCATTTCACAAAAAGTAAATCGTTCTATCTGAACATTATTATATTCAACCGGGAAAATTCCTTTTCTTTGATATAAGGCATGTAGCCATTTTATTTATGCGGGATTCGCCTTGTTAGGGAAATCTAATAATATGGTACTCCAATAATATTACCACCGCATAGCAACAACATTTTATAAGCAAATAGTACTTACTATACATGTTACTGTAAAAGTCCCAATATTTATTAATCTTAGGTTTTACCAGTAAATCTTAGGATTTACCAACACGAGACGGTAAATGTAAGAAAATATAAAACAGGAACGATTTTAACGGGTTTATACCATTAGAATATAGAACATGCTAGGTTTTCAGTGACGTTTAGTAAATGTTAGTTTTGGGAATAAAACCATAAGTACTGTTGATGTCAGGGTTCCGAAATTCGGTTTGGTAAGGTTCCTTAAAACCCTGCAGACAGAAATAGGAGCCCCGCGACGTCGACCGTCTGTGTGCCAATTTTCGTTACCGTTGCAGACAGGCGTAAATGGTTTTGGTCGAAATAGTAAGAAACTGCATTAAGAGCTTCTTACTATTTCTTTTCGACTGTTTACCATTTTGTCATTATTGTGACGAAAGCGGAATCTGACCAAAACACTGTTTTCGTCAGAAAAAAAAACAATTGAAGAAGAATCTGAAGAATGTGTAACTAAGGCGAGCGGAGTCGGTAAAAGGAGATAGAATGGGTAGCGGGGGGCTGCAGACTGACACGAGTACGAGACCATACGCTGAACTCGTTCTGACATGTTTATTTCAACATTTGCCGTATGCATATCCTAAGATTTACCAAGTGAATTGTGGTAAAAGTTCGAAATAAACGATGATCATAGAACGGTTCGGACTTTTACCATTAAGAGTTGGTAAATCTTAGGTTTTAATGAAAAATCTTAGGATTTACCGTAGTTCGGGCTTTTACAGTAACATATACACACATATCCTCTTATGGTTAAACAACCATATATTTTTAATGGTAAGGCGATCAAATCGTTCTTGAGATTATTTAAATTCGTTCAAAAAACAATCATAATTATAATTGTTTAATCCTGATTCTGACAAACCACAAAACAACCATAAATTCGTTCTTTTACTCATAAACTACTAAAACAATAACAATCTCTTAACATTTCGGCTCAGTTTCAGTTATTATAAAAAATATTGATAATGAAAAGTTAATATTTAATGAAGTAGCTCTAACGTTATTAATTTCATTGTTTGTGGAATTAAAATAATAAACAATTGTTTCCATTAATGATGCTGGAAACAGTAGTTTATTGTTTTAATTAGTTAAATGATCATGTAGGCATCTCTCCCATTGTTTTTGTGGCCTACAACCCACTAATTTGTATAGACAGGAGCCCAGAGTCCCAATAGTTGCCAATACTGTTTATTTAATTTTACTTTTGTTGTTGACCGAGGTGGCCCGCTGAAGCGGGCGGCATCAGTCGGGGGTTGCGGAAGTATCTCCAGTTCCTGCGACCCCCGACGTTGGTGTGAAACGAAGCACCAGGGTGGTTTTAACTCAGTAAGAGTCTGACAGGGAGGACATCCATGAGGATTTTTCACCTAGGAACAAAAAAAAAGGATAGGTTAGCGTTAGCGTACACTCCAGAATGAAGCTAAAGTCCTAAATTATTTTACGGTAGGGATGCCCGATCTGAATCGATCTGCCAGAAGATCGATTCATGGCCATAAGTACGAAATACCGATTTTTTGAATCGATTCAACGGGATGCGATCTTCGCCCAGATCGAATCGTATGTCCCTCAGATCGTAATAAAAAAATCGTATCAACTAAAACCTAAACGTCAACCGAAACGTACCGTACAAACTTCAATAAAGTAAGGTTAGCATATAGATTGAGATTACTTTCAAGTTACATTAATCAAATATTAAAAGCGCTGGTAATGTATAGAATATGAAGGTAGGTGACATCATAATATTTTTTTAATTCATTGTTGGGTTTCGTACAGTTGTTGCAATATCGGTCGAACGCCTGTTTTCTCTTGCTGGAAATACTTGTAATGTAATAGTAAATTATGATATGAGTGCGGTAAGTTGAAAATTACAGCAGAGGCGATATTGCTAGCCCGAGCTCTAGGCGAGGGGCTACGACATAGTGAAGATACGAAACGCTTCGTTCAACAAAAGCGATGTCTAACAGATTTTTTCAAAATTACCATAATGGAAAATGCACTAGCCAACCCATTGGCATAAATAAATTTGGAGCAATGCCGAAACAAATTGCCACTTTCTTAAATTTGAATGATCCACATGAATATACAGGGCACAGTTTCAGAAGGTCCTTGACTACAATGCTTGCCGATTCAGGTGCGAACTTATTGACACTAAAACGACACTGAGGGTGGCGGTCGAACAGTGTAGCCGAGGGCTACATAGATGACTCGATGAGAAATTAGCTTCCGCATTACAAGGAATATAAATTTGGAACCAAGTGTTGACTCTCGACCATCTACAACCACACACGCGTACATTCCACCATCGTCGGCGTCGCCGCAGCCACCTCCGTCGCCGCCACCGTCTACAGAACTCGGTAGTCTCGTTTCTCTCGTAATTATCAATTTTACAAATTGTTTAAATATTTTTAAAAGTTTATTCGTTTAAGAAAGTCCGAGTTTTATTTATTACCTCGCAAATATGTTAATAAAAAGTTAATATTTAATGAAGTAGCTCTAACGTTATTAATTTCATTGTTTGTGGAATTAAAACAATAAACAATTGTTTCCATTAATGATGCTGGAAACAGTAGTTTATTGTTTTAATTCGTTAAATGATCATGTAGGCATCTCTCCCATTGTTTTTGTGGCCTACAACCCACTAATTTGTATAGACAGGAGCCCAGAGTCCCAATAGTTGCCAATACTGTTTATTTAATTTTACTTTTGTTGTTGACCGAGGTGGCCCGCTGAAGCGGGCGGCATCAGTCGGGGGTTGCGGAAGTATCTCCAGTTCCTGCGACCCCCGACGTTGGTGTGAAACGAAGCACCAGGGTGGTTTTAACTCAGTAAGAGTCTGACAGGGAGGACATCCATGAGGATTTTTCACCTAGGAACAAAAAAAAAGGATAGGTTAGCGTTAGCGTACACTCCAGAATGAAGCTAAAGTCCTAAATTATTTTACGGTAGGGATGCCCGATCTGAATCGATCTGCCAGAAGATCGATTCATGGCCATAAGTACGAAATACCGATTTTTTGAATCGATTCAACGGGATGCGATCTTCGCCCAGATCGATTCGTATGTCCCTCAGATCGTAATAAAAAAATCGTATCAACTAAAACCTAAACGTCAACCGAAACGTACCGTACAAACTTCAATAAAGTAAGGTTAGCATATAGATTGAGATTACTTTCAAGTTACATTAATCAAATATTAAAAGCGCTGGTAATGTATAGAATATGAAGGTAGGTGACATCATAATATTTTTTTAATTCATTGTTGGGTTTCGTACAGTTGTTGCAATATCGGTCGAACGCCTGTTTTCTCTTGCTGGAAATACTTGTAATGTAATAGTAAATTATGATATGAGTGCGGTAAGTTGAAAATTACAGCAGAGGCGATATTGCTAGCCCGAGCTCTAGGCGAGGGCTATAAGAAAGCAGAGGCTGTAATTATCAAAGCGCACGTATGTCATACGACATTTTGTAACATATTTGCGAGGAAATACTTAAATAAAACTCGGACTTTCTTAAACTAATAAATCTTTAATCACTTGTTAAAGCAGTTAGAAAAATTTGAACAATTTGTAATAGTACACATTACTTGGCGCTTTTTTTTTAAGGCACAGGCACAAAAACAGCCAGTATTACTATTGAAGTAAATTAATATTTTTTTGTTTTTGTTACAGATTTATAATTTATTGTCAAAATTAATTAAATTAAACAATTAAATGTTTATTTTTTATATCCCAAAGTTAATTTTATTCATAAAATGTTGACCACTTTTCTGACATAAAAACTCTTTGCTAAGATTTAAAAAAGTACCGTTCGTTTTAGACGGAGCATCTTAAGGCGACTATATACGACTTTTACAGATTTTAAACTGACAATCACGTCAAAATGTGCAGTGTAAATGATTTGAAAAAATATATGTTAAACTAGAACACTCTCTTAATCATATAGAAAGTGAATATTTTTGATTAAGTTCATATTAAATAGTTTAATTAACTCGTGAAGTTGTGTCTGACGACAAAACATTGACAATCACACAAAATCTACCAGGTATAATTATCCGAAACTTACACTATCTTACAGACAATTTTATTATCTATCTTTTAGTATACACCTTTTTTTTAATTTTGAAAGAATACTACTTTTATTTAATTTTTTAATTTTTTTTGCGTCCGTTCTGCATCAGTTTTGCTTCCAAAACTCTCAAAGTTTAGTCGAAAAAATTAAATAAAAGTAGTATTCTTTCAAAATTAAAAAAAGGCGTATACTAAAAGATAGATAATAAAATTGTCTGTAAGATGGTCGTTTAATTATACCTGGTAGATTTTATGTGATTGTCAATGTTTTGTCCGCGTCAGACACAACTTCACGAGTTAATTAAACTATTTAATATGAACTTAATCAAAAATATTCACTTTCTATATGATTAAGAGAATGTTCTAGTTTAACATATATTTTTTTCAAATCATTTACACTGCACATTTTGACGTGATTGTCAGTTTAAAATCTGTAAAAGTCGTATATCGTCGCCTTAATAAACCGTACGTTTTACCTTATTAAAAAGAAACTCGTGCGTTTTATACTACAATAACGCACTAGTACGTAATGATATACAATACGATATTGAAATTGGTGAAATAATAAACCCTTTACGAGCAAATGTGTTATAAAACATGTGTTATTATACTTTTCTAAAATAGTAATTTAGAGATACTCTCTTTATAACCTATTACGGCTTTCTGTGAAAGTATTTGTTTTAGTTTCTAAGTATTTGTGGGATTTGATGCTATGTCCGTGGTACGCTTTGCATTTTATATATAGGTATATAATATGATAAAATAAAAAAAAATCTTCTGTCCAGGCTTCGTGTCCGGTTAAAAAAAAAATCCAAGATCGTTCACAATACAGGGGCCTTTTCACGACATAGTGAAGATACGAAACGCTTCGTTCAACAAAAGCGATGTCTAACAGATTTTTTCAAAATTACCATAATGGAAAATGCACTAGCCAACCCATTGGCATAAATAAATTTGGAGCAATGCCGAAACAAATTGCCACTTTCTTAAATTTGAATGATCCACATGAATATACAGGGCACAGTTTCAGAAGGTCCTTGACTACAATGCTTGCCGATTCAGGTGCGAACTTATTGACACTAAAACGACACTGAGGGTGGCGGTCGAACAGTGTAGCCGAGGGCTACATAGATGACTCGATGAGAAATTAGCTTCCGCATTACAAGGAATATAAATTTGGAACCAAGTGTTGACTCTCGACCATCTACAACCACACACGCGTACATTCCACCATCGTCGGCGTCGCCGCAGCCACCTCCGTCGCCGCCACCGTCTACAGAACTCGGTAGTCTCGTTTCTCTCGTAATTATCAATTTTACAAATTGTTTAAATATTTTTAAAAGTTTATTCGTTTAAGAAAGTCCGAGTTTTATTTATTACCTCGCAAATATGTTATAAAACGTGCAATTTGATAATTACCGCCTCTGCTTTCTTGTATGCCAATATCGCCTCGGCTGTAATTTTCAACTTACCGCACTTATATCATAATGCAATATTACACATGTCTACTGTGCTTTCCATATTTTTTATAAATTACCATACGATCTTTCGAGATCGAATGAGATCGATTCAATGCAATACGATTTAAATTGTGAATCGATTCACGAGGTAACGATCCATTGCGATCCAAAAGATCGATTCAAAGCAAAAAATCGGGCATCCCTATTTTACGGGAACATGAAAACAGGATAAAAATTATCCTAGTTATGTGTCTAGGCTAGATCAATACTTTTTAGGTATATGTGAGTCAAACAGCTTATTCCGTTCAGCCGTTTACGCCTGAAAGAGTACCAAACATTCATCTATCCACTCAATCATCTATTTACAAAAACTTTCGCATTTATTATCGTATCATCATCTGCTTAGCCTTTTCCTGACTGTATTGGGGTCGGTCTAACCGGATTCAGCTGAATATCAGTGTTTTACATGGAGCGACAGCCTGTCTTACCTCTACAATCCAGAAACTGGGTAACACGATACCCCTTGGTAAAACTCGTTATCAGAGTTCTGACTTCTGACTACCTGTAACGACTGCCAAAGATCTACGAATGACAGCCGGGACCAGCTTTACGTGTTTTCTGAGGTTCATAGGGGTATGAAAAGGATGATCATCCATCCACGTTTAGCTGAGCCATGACCTACCGATATTCTTGGCTTTTAAGGCGGTACCCTGAGCAAATAATCTTGAGCATTCGTTCCCTCTTCGCCGAGATACAGTAGCGAATACGCTCAGATTTTAGAATTAAATCGTTAAAAAATCACATTTTGTCATTTTGAAAATAAAAATCTACCAAAATGTTCGTTAATAAATTGCCAATCCATTAGTGTTAGTAAAAAAACTAATTAATGGTTACTTGCCGAGGAGATGCATGTTTTCAATAATTATTTCTCATTTCTGTGGTTTCGTTGTGAGGAGACTAGTTAAACAAAAATCAGCTCTACCATTTTGGAGTCAAGATTATGTAGAAATTTAATCTATTTTTTATTTGTTGATATTTATTTTGGATACAGAGTATTTAGGTCCGAAAAACTGAACAAAAAACGACTAGCGCTGCGTTTTGCACAGGGACGCGCCTTAATAATAAGTAGGAGGATCATTCCCCGAAAAAAGGGAAAAGTGGCAACACTGCCCGATTGACTTGTCAAATTTTGTTCCGTATTTTATAATTAGTTTTAATTAGGAAATAAGTGAAATTTATGTGTATATATTAGTTTAGTAGTAATTTAACAGCACAAAAACCCAGGATTATTGTTTTCCTGCAAATATATAAAGTAAAACACAGTGTTTGGTGTCACACCAATACCTACCGGTAACCTATAAGAAACAGCTGTTATTCTCAACAACGGATCTATACGGGGAGTATTGTTTACTTTTATTTTATTAATAGCACACAATCGTCTCTTATACGCTTAGACACGTACTTTTTAGGATTTAACATAACTCCGTTTTGCCTTTTTAACTTTTTATAACACTAAGCAAAAAAAAAAAATTTGTTAGGTCGCTTATTTTAAAATATCTTTGTAAGTTGAATACACTCAGTATATTATAGTTAAATTCCAAGTATATACAACAACAACAAGGTTCATGATTATAATATTTCGTTTATAATATTTAAATACTAGTTAATCAGTAACTGTAACTTAGGCACCCTACCCACAAATAAATAGAAAAAATATTGTGGGCCATAAAAGTAGATATTATTGTAGTTTAATTTAATAAATGCCCTTGAAGTAATTTCAGTAGCCAACTTGCCTCATTTCTCCACATAACTACCTACACTAACTTCTCCCATTTTTCTTTTCATTTCCCATTTATTCTCTAAGTTTTTGTCTATTCTTTTGTTTCTCACACCGTTTCTTTAATTCTACTTCCAGTACCCATATCTGAAACCATGCCTGTGATGACCCGTAAGGCTACTGCTCAGGATATGGAGCTTAAATTGAGAACGGCCCTCCAAGAGCTAAAAGCATCCAATGAACAATGTAAACAGCTGTTGCAGGAGAGAGATGAAAGTGAGGAGGAAGTCAAGAAGATAGTTGACAGGAACTCAAGCTTAAAACGGGAGCTAGTGGTCTTACATCAGCAATACCTGGAGGTTGTTGATGAACGGGATAAATTAAAAATGGTCACAGATGGTTTTAACAATTGTAGTAATTTGTATGAGGAGGCTCTGTGCAAAGTTAGGGACTTAGAGGATGAATTGATCCAGGCAAATGTTCAAATTTTAAAATTACAAATGGAAACGGAACAAACACAGGTCAAAGAAACTGACCACTTATATAATGAATTAATAAATATAAACTGTAACCCACATTCGTTAGTAACCATAGATCTTACAGAAGATTCCTTAATAAATCAAAAGTCTAGCTATAATGTTAGTAAAAAAAAATAAAAAAGTATGCTAAACTGAATAAAATTATTAAAAACTGTCGTAAATTCAAAAAACAACAAAAACACAATTCCAAAAATATTCAACTTAGGAAAGAACGTGTTGCTCTTATTAATAAATTGAATAATTATCAAATAAAATTAGAAGATAGTAAGAACATTTATGAAATAGACACTCAGCGCTTACAATCAGAAATAAAGGTTCTGGATGACTCACTAAAGTCTCTTTATAGTAAATATGTAATATCTGAAAACCAAATAAAGGAACACATTCTGGCCGCTAATGAGTTGGTGGATTTGTGTAACTATAATGCAGACAGAATAGACTCGCTGACTCTCAGCAACAGCCAGTGTTCTTGTCAGAGGGAGGACCCATCTCAAGCTGTGAGTACACAGGGCTGTATCCCCAACCAAGAAAGCCCTAATAGTGTAAAAGAAGTGCCACACCCAGTATCTAGTACTTGTTCCCTTAATAGTAGTCAAGCTAGTATTTCAGTGATGTTTTCAGATAGCATAGGAAGAGGTATAGGGAAATTGATTAGTAATAACCTCACCTATTACACTTTAAACCACTGTACTCCTGGGTCATCGTACAAACATATAATGTCATCAATAAATAAATATGAATATAATCCTTCTACCAATATTTCTGTATTTATAGGTAACAGTTTAAGGGTCAAAAAGGAGGATATTACTGACAGTGTTACAGAGATTTTGAATATTAATTGTAATAAAATAATTTTATGTGCATTCCCATATTTTGAACATTTAAGTAACAGACAAAACAATTATATACACATGTTAAATAAGCATGTGCATTTTTTAGTAAGTCAACATAGTGACAAACTTTTGTTTTTTGACACCAACATTTTTGTTGAAAAATTAAAATCGACTAGGGATACTGTGTATCTACCCATTAGGTTTAGACATCAAATAGCGCGGCTATTAGCTTATAATATTAACTCAGACATAAGTAGTATGTCGAAGTCTTGTATTATTAACTCCACAACAATTAGTAATGATACTAATAATGAGGTGGTGACCCTAAATAATTGTAGCTCTCATGCTATAAATAATTATACAAACTGTACGAAGGAGGGTCCATGTGTCATTATGGACCAGCCATCTATTGATGTGACTTTCACTCCGGATAATCATTTAAACTAGTTTGTAAGACAATAGAAGGTAGTAATATAGCTATACCTACAAACAACAAGGTCCCTTCTTGCTCTCAAAAAGTTAAGATGCAAAAACAGCAGAATACCTTGAAATTATTTCATCAAAATATTCAAGGTATTTCATCCAAATTATTAGAAATTGAATTGTTTTTAGAAAAAACCATGTTTGACATTGTTTGTTTTACTGAACATTGGTTGAAGGATTACCAAATGCTAATTAACTATGAAAACTATACTGTGGGCAGTTGTTTTAATCGTAAAGCTAAGTCACGTGGAGGCTCATTAATCTTAATAAAAAATTGTTTAAAATATAAACAAAGGAATGACATTGTTGGCCTATCGGTTGAACATTGCATTGAACTATCCTGTGTCGAGCTGGATAAGCATATTATAGTGTGCGTGTACAGACCCCCAAGTTACCAAAACTATTCCTTATTTGAGTCGGTAATGGAAGATGTCCTAGCGAAACTCGCACCGTGTAGCAAATCCATAATTATTTGTGGTGATTTTAATATTAATATTTTAGAAAATAATTTGAATAGTAGTCAATTATTAAGCCTTTTTAAGTCATTCAATTTGTCAAATGTATTTATGGAACCTACTAGAGTAACTTCAACTACTGCTACCTGCATCGATAATATTTTTTGCGATTGTGACTATTTGGATAATGCTATTGTTAATTATCTGCCATCGGATCATAGCGGACAAACGGTAACTTTTATGTTTAAAATGTCTATGACAAAAGTGCAAATACAATTTAGACCATTTACAACTGGTAAATTAAATAGATTCAATAGTTCCCTAAATGATAAGTTAAGTGCTCTGGACCATAATAATAACAATGCAAATAAATTATATGATGATTTCTTTTCTGTGGTGGAGACTGAATTTAATAATACTTTCGAAAAAAAGGTAAAACATATTAGCCCTAAGTTTATATTTAGTGACTGGGCAACTAGGGGGATTAGAAAAAGTAGGGAAAGATTGTTTGAGCTGTATGACCTTAAGGCTTATATTAATACAGATACTTTCAACAAGTATGTTACTACTTATTCTAAAACTTTTAGAAATACTTGCAAGGTAGCTAAAGCCCTATACATTAGCAATAAGATTAAATCGGCAGACGATAAAATAAAGACAGTTTGGAAAGTTATAAATAACGAGACTAACAAGAAAAAAGTTCGTAACACTGAATATACATTGGAGACATCACATGGTCCCATAAGCTCTAACCTAGAAGTAGCTCATGAATTTGTTAATTTCTTTACTAGCATACCAGCTAAAACCACGGAAGCTTTAAATTCCTCACCTGACGTCTCAATTGCGTTATTAAAAGCGAACGTTCCAGGCTGCCCGGTAGAATTTCAATTTAAACATATAAACCCCGTAACAGTCTTAAAAGCATTTCGGCAAATCAAAATAAAATTAACTGAAGATTTGTGGGGCATGTCTATTAAAGTTTGCACATCTATAATTGAAACAATAGCGCCTTATTTGGCTATAATATTTAATATGTGCGTAGACCAGGGAGTTTTCCCAGATCTAATGAAATTTAGTAAGGTCATACCACTTTTCAAATCCGGGGACAGTAAAGATACCAAAAATTATAGACCCGTGTCCGTGTTGCCGGTTTTCAGCAAGGTATTTGAAAAGATAATGCTAAATCAGATGCTTGTTCATTTTAACACAAATGGCATTTTACACGAGCATCAGTATGGTTTCACCAAAGGACGTTGTACGACTGACGCCGGCGTCACTTTATTAAAACATATATTTACCGCGTGGGAAGAGGCGCAAGATGCCATAGGAATTTTTTGTGACCTCTCCAAGGCATTTGATTGCGTAAATCACGACACGTTACTTTTGAAACTTGAGCATTACGGACTGGGTAAACTTGCGCTTAGTTTAATAAAATCTTATCTGTATGACAGACAGCAGCAAGTTCAAATAAATGGGGTGAATTCATATGGTTTAAAAGTAGAAATGGGAGTCCCACAAGGGTCAATATTAGGTCCTTTCCTCTTTTTAGTTTATATTAATGATCTTCCCCGTTTATTCAAAAACCAACCACAAATGGTGTTATTTGCCGATGACACCTCTTTAATTTTTAAGATAAATAGACGGGCTAATAATCTCGACAATGTAAATAACGCCTTACTTCAGGTCGAAAATTGGTTCACAGCCAATAACTTAGTATTAAATGGAAAAAAAACGAAATGCATCAGATTTGCTTTACCTAATGTCAAAAGTAGTGATTGCGATATAGTATTGAATAAAGAGAAACTGGAATTCGTTGATGAAACTGTTTTCCTGGGAATCACGCTCGACTCAAGGCTACAATGGGGTCCTCATTTAACATCTCCCGACTAAGTTCGGCAGCATATGCTGTCAGAAAGATCCGGCAATTTACTGATGTGGATACCGCGAGACTGGTCTATTTTAGTTACTTTCATAGTATTATGTCTTACGGTATTTTACTTTGGGGGCGAGCTGCAGACATCGAGTCTATCTTTATTCTGCAGAAAAGAGCAATCAGAGCCATTTACAATCTACGTATGCGCGATTCTCTAAGGGAACTGTTTAAGGAAATTAACATAATGACGGTACCTTGTCAATACATTTATGAAAACATTATGTACGCTAGAAAAAATCTGCATCTTTTTGGTAAAAGAAGTGACAGACATAACTATAGTACTAGAAACAGGGACCAACTAGTTCAACCAGGTTTCAGGCTGGCTAAAGTAGATTCTTCTTTCATGGGGTTCTGTCTAAAGTGTTACAATAAAATACCTCCCCACATTGTTCAACTTAATGAGACAAAATTTAAGTCCTATATTAAACGCACACTATGCAGCCGAGCATATTATAAATTGGATGATTACATCACTGATAAAAATGCTTGGCTGGATGCTGGTCTAGCTCCACAGCCATAAGGGTTCATAGATTTATTGATTAGCATTGGTGACAATTTTTTTGGAGCTGCTGAAGATGTAGAACTACATTATCTTTGCATTGTATAAACTCAAACTATTAGTATTATATAATTTTGCATAGCACATACATGTGAGCACTATGTACTTTAAAGCCACCATTTACGAGATGTCTTTCGTTGACTTGAATATGCCCTGGCGGTTGAGTGTTTGTCATGCTCACTTGAATGTCTCGCTGATGGTGGCGCATGTGTTGGATCATTTGGTTCCCTTCAAAATGGTTGAACTAAATGGTGCCGATCCGTGCGTCATGTTCGTGAACGGGCGCCGTCAGTTGAGACTGGTCATCTCTTAGCTGCCTCGGTTATTTTAAATTTATTTTGAATTGTCTAATTTCATTGCCACTGGGACCTCTTTTAACGTTACATTGTTCTCACATTGTACCTCTAGATTCAACATGAATGATGTAACCTAAATTTGTAATATTCTATTGATTTTAAAAGAGTGTTCATGGAGTTTCTTGCTCGTTCTTCTCCATAGAAACCTACTGTTTGGAACGAGCAACTAGCTGCAACTTTTTGACTGACTGACTCCTTGACAATTCAAAAGTGCCTGTAAATGGTTTATTTGAAATAAATGATTTGAGTTTGAGTTTGAATTGGTGACCTGGTTTTTGTACGTCAGTTTTAGTAAACGAGCGCTGTGGTGTGGTCCCCCATAGCATAGCATTATGCTAAATGATTGCCACAATTACGACTTGCAGCTGCCAGCTAATATCTGTCTGTATCTGTAACTGTAGGTGTGTTTTTATATGCTTGTATTTTGAAGTAAAAATTATTCTTTATTTTTCTTACTTTATCAGCATCATAATTTACAGTTTTTTGAGTAAGAAAGTTTTATAGAGTAATGTAATAATGCTTTTACGCGGCATTTTGTAAAGTAGATAGATAGGTACCCCTCTATTAATATTTTCTGATTAGCTCTTATCTCTAGCAGATGTTGAATCAAAGTACTGGATGGAATACGTAAACGCACGCTTACAACGGAAAGCAAATTAACATAATTAAAACGTGTCAAAACTAGTCACAATTTTATCTCAGTTAATAAACAATGACAAAAAAATTTAGCAAATTTAGATTTTTTTGCCTGATTAATATAAAAATACGAGAATTACTCCTCAGAGCTCAACATAAAGATAGTACCTAAGAATACTATGTACATGCAACGAACAAGACGAAAAAAACGTTCCCCTACTTTCGATTTAAAACACCAAAAGAAGCAAAAATAATCGACTATAACTACTGACTGTCTGTTTAAAAAACAGATTTATTAGGCACTCGGCTAGTGAGTGGTTCAATGTATTTGTTTAGCACGCCTGGCTTCTCTCCGGCAGCCGCCATTACTGCCACTACAAGTACATGATACGAGAGCGACGATGATATTTAATGAAAAAACACACTTCCTTCAAAGACACCCGCGGCGTGTTGCATTAGTAAGGTGAAATAAAGGTTACCTAAAAATGTTTCGCTCTTTGATCAGACATTGAACTTGTAAACAACAAAAAATTAATACATTTAAAGAGAGTAAATCATATTCGAACTTTTATCTTAATAACAAATCTATCTACTATTATACTACTTAAGAAGACAAACAGCAAATAAACCCTTTGAGGGCCTGGTTCACAAAGGGTTCCCATCAAGGTTACCTGTGCTATGGAGATTCGTTGATGAATAGCATTCCCAATGAAGTCATTCGCCAGAGAACTAAAGTCACTGACATTGCGCGTTGAATCAACACGCTGCAGCTGAAGTGAAGAAGAATTATCGATATAATTCAAATCTATTACGGTAGATGGAACGTGCACGCGTTAGAGTGACCGTAGGCCACGTTTGGGTAAGCGTATGTGACACCCTGCGGCACGATGGGCCGACAATTTGAAGAACGCGATAGATGCGGCATACCCAAGACCGACTGGTCTGAGATCTCTGGAAGAGGTCTATGTTTCGCAGTAGATGGTAATGCGGTTAATATGATAATGTTACATAAGTAGTTGCTACGCAGAACATTCAAATATTTATATCCAAAATCTAATCATAATTAGAATACATTTTAAATTCTTGTATTTTTGACATGCATAGCACATACCTATATATATAGCAACACACTAAAATACACTCTTGAAAAATCGCTTGACAATAAACTGTAAAATATGGAGCGTCCAGCACACATATTGGTTCCGCTATTGTTTTCATTTGCGAACCCGACTCGATTAAAATGTAATGTATTGTTTTGCCTAACCAAACATTATAGGGCTAAAGGGCTTTAAAAGGGGTTATACGATGATTCAAAGGCTAACTGACACTTAATACTGACACTCAAGGCACCCTACACAGTTTTATTTATGAATTATAAAACTTGGTTAATCGTAGGCAGAAGCATAAAGTTTGGCAACCCAACGTTCGTCATCGTTTATTTTGTCTATAAGACTGAAACTTTCGATTTTTTTTTCATCAAACCCATACTTGTGGGTTTCTAATGTAATTTTTTTCTAAACTGAATAGTTTGCGCGAAAGACATTTCCAAAGTGATAAAATGTGTCCGGGGGGACACATTTAACTGTAACTTCTAAAATAAGAGAATGATAAAACTAAAATAAATATATGATGTACATTACTATGTAAACTTCCTCCGAAAATTGGTTTGAACGAGATCTAGTTAGTAGTTTTTTTTTTAATCGGATTTCATCTGACTACCAGAGGAGAAAGTCTCGGATTTAAAAGAATGTTTGCATATCCAATTTGTCTCAATCTGTAAAATAATACCACTAAGTAATTAATCTGAATTTTTGACACACATTTCTTGGACATTGGTGGTCACTAACACTTGTCCAAAATCCAGTCGCGATCTCATGATTGTAATTCGATTTTGGACGTTTATGTAACGGGACTTACCTCTCTGATTGTCCCAGCAAGTTTGGAACATTCAGCATCCTACAACAACTTAAATACATGGGGAAATGTATATTAAGTTCCTAATTATTTGTAAAAGTTATGTACTAAATTATACTTAAGCCCGTTATACACTAGCATATCGGTTGTAATGTGAATAACTCCCAGCGACTTTTACAAATTCATCTAGATTATCATCTTCGTAGATACTAAAACTCTTTAAATCATCATTGAATATTAAAATAAAACCTTTTAGTTCACGTATGAAATTTTTGCAGGCATCGATTAATATAAATCAAAGACTATAAAAAATATACCAAATGGTCCATCGAAATAGTCCAGTATGAATGGACCAGTCTAAAACATGTGGAATTATTCAAATTCTATTTGGTATTGACGGCGGCTACGTCCGCCCTCGGCACTGTAGCACTTTTTTAAACTACTCTATAAATGTATTATTATTTACATTATTTTCATGAACAATAAAAGAGAACCTGTAACATATAAGCTGAAAAACTAATATAATGTACCCCATTATATTAGATTTTTTTTCATTTCAACAAAATACTCTAGATAATTAGTCTAGTCTAGCTAGTCTAGTCTAGCTAGTCTAGTCTAGCTAGTCAGTCTAGAGTATCTATTAATCAAATATCAGTCGTCTTCTCGTAAAATGTAGTACGTTTTACAAGTTAAAAAGTCCAGGGCTGTAGACGTCCAGGGGTCTTAAATAGACTTAAACCCATTGTAACTTTTGTAATTGTGAATAAAAGTAAATAATCCAATGAATCCAGGCAATTCACAGTTTGGAACCAAACGTAATCTGACGCAACAATTTATGTCAAATTCCATTCCGAAACAAAGCCAAGCAAAGATGGGGAATTTAGGCTCTTCAATAAATTCAACTAACTAACATTTATAAGGTTCTATTGAGGCCAGACTGTGGTTGAGTACTAAATTTTGTAGTCTGTACCTATGTGTTATTTACATTTTTAAATATAAATTAATCATAAATCCTCAAAATGTACGGAACGGGTCTGATTTTTTTGGCGTTTTAATCAATGATATTATGAGGTCAAGTGAACTAATTATAGTGTAATTTCAACGCGCCACCTGAGGAGCGCTTATAACCTCTCTAGACATTTTCACTTGTTATAATATATATTTTCACAGTAAAATTGGTTAAAATTATAAATTCAATGAACTCTACAGTTTCCCGTTTAGAGTATAGAAGGTTGTTTATAATCAACCTTCTACTAATATAGTAGAATTTCTGCCGGCAGAAATAGATATGGACCACCATACCTACCTATTTCTGCCGGATGGAGCAGCTCCCGTAGCTCCATAAATAATTATTTTTGCCGCCTAGCAACGCACGTAACAGTGTGCCACATGTAATAACAGACACATGGTATTGGAAGAACGGGCTTCACAAAACTCTGATATTTATAATAAACATGAAATGATCAAGCTCATATTTTATTATTTTTAACCGACTTCAAATAGAAGGAGGTTATCAATTCGAATGTTTATATATATATTTTTTTTTATGTATGTTCGGGCATAACTCTGTCATATATGGACGGATTTGCAAAATTATTTTTATGTTCGAAAGGGGTATATTCCGAAATGGTCCCATATAATTTTTATCAAAATTGATCCAGTCCTTTTTGAGAAAATCAACAAATTCCTAAAAAAATACCTAGACACCGTTTTAGTTTCTTTAATCTTTGGAGGACTTACAATGTCTTTTAAGTGTGTCGCTGTTACTTAATGGATTTGGATGTTAAGGCAACACTAAAAAGCAAAAAATAAAACCCTTTTTCAAAAAAAAGAAAACCGCCTTCATAAACTAAAAAGTGATAAATAACTTTAGCACAGAATACACATTAGTTTACTTTCGGAAGTCGGTGGCAATACAAAACAACAAACACAAAGCCACCGCTACCGACTTCCGAAAGTAAAGTAATGTGTATTCTGTGCTAAAGTTATTCATCACTTTTTGGTTTTTGAAGGCGGTTTTCTTTTTTTTGGAAAAGCTTTTTTATCTTACCATTTTGACAGTTTAAACCCAAGAAACGCGGAACATCGGTCGGACGCCTCCGGGCGCTTGCGGCCAGAGTGCCGCGTTATTGCTTATTTTTCTTATCTTATTGTATCCGATGATATACATATTATTATAAAAAACTTATACAAAATAAAGTAAAAAAAAATAACGGAACCCTAACTTGTATTACCTCGTGTAAACTAAACCTTATCTTATGATCATAAGGTTGGAATTTCAATTCAATAACAAGCTAGCCATACACGTAAGTTAAGGTGGATTTTACCCCAACTTTAGTTAATTGCCATTAAAGTTTTTTGCTAAGTTAACATCAGTCTGCTTAATTCTTAGTTCAGAAGTCAGTAAAATATTAATTGATATTATTTACGCATATTTCAATGATTATCAATGATTATTAATGTCATGAATATATCACGATGAATATCAGCAAGCCCTGTGTAAGAATAATGTAACCAGGATTTTGTAAAAACTTAAAATGAAAAGAGTGGCCGTGGAGTTTCTTACCTACGTTTTGGGGTCGAGCAACTACCTTTAACTCTGACTAACTGACAGACTACCCGCATGCGCGGGTAAGCCGCTTCCGGTTTTCATGTAAAATGTCTCAGAATACATTATAGTAAATGTTGTAACACATACTATATTTACTTTTTATAAGCATGCAATCATTTTTCATAATTGCTGTTTACATTTTATAATACTTGTTTTTATAGATTCATGGAATCTTTTATAATTTAAATGGGCCTTTAAAGGTTCTTACATTATATTCCATCGAGCATAAAGACTGTGTGTCTGCTAATTAAATATATTATAGTTCCCATTTTATAAATCTGCAAAATAAATAATGTTTTGTTATGACATGTTTGTCAATGACAGTTGTCAATCTTGACAATTGCAAGTAATTCTTTTAATTAGTTTTCGGCTTATATAACATAAAACCTTCAAACTGATATTTTGTAGTCGAATATATGTGTGTATTGCTGTATTTTATACTAAACAGCTGGACACTCGCTAATGTATCTGGTGTTCTTAAAAATCCCATACGCACTAATCGAATAAAAATAACTGGCAGTCTACAATAATTGAGTCTGGCCGGTACTATAATACCCCGCTATATGACCATACGGGCGTTCCAGAAATAAAATTCATACTTGGAAAATAATATGAATTTTGGAAGAGCCGACCGGAAAGAAACCTGTCAGATGAGTCAGTCTAGATCTCGCTGTCGCTTAAGTAACACGCTGATTTACTTAAAGTCTACCGGTCCACAACCATAAGTCGGTAAAAGTCCTGAGTCGTGCCATCGAGCTGCCGCGTGCCTGCTGCTCCCAGAGCGGGTCTTACTGCTAAGATTCCCCGGGGACTTCCGTCCCAAAGCTAGGAGCCGATCGCGGCAGTCTTATCTTCGGCCGATCCTGTTTCCCGGCCAGGCTGTGGAGCCTGGAAATCTCTGCCACAAGTGCGTCTAGGTTAGTGTTTCTTATATCTCTGTTTTTATACTCATCGCATTCTTGTGAGAGCTATTAAATTTTAACGTACAAGTCTACTTCGCCTTTTATTTTATAAAAGAAGTAGAATTGTAACAACATTTAGATTCAAATTTGTCTTTTCCACTGACCGACAAGTTACTTTCACTTCAAGGCGAAAGGAGCAGGTCATTCCTTGATTATATTAAGCTGTCGTCACGCAATTCTGATTCATAATTATATATTACCAGCTTCTGCCCGCGACTTCGTACGCGTGAAAGTCGTAAACAATTACACTTAACTGCATGAAGGGTAGATGTAGAGTGCCTTCACCAACGTTTTAAAGTTTTCACCGAATTCAAATATTAACGCGTAAACCCGAAGTCAACATTTTCGACAAATCAGACACCTACCTACATATCTACCCACCGACCGTACCTACCATATCTACCCTCACCCTATGAATGACTTTTGTAATCATTCTGCTATTCGAGGCGGAGACAAATCCAACATATCAGAAACTCACAATTTAAACTTTCCCTGGACTTCCACAAATATTTCAAAAACTAAATTAGTTAAATCGGTTCAGCCGTTCTCGAGTTTTAGCGAGATTAAGAAACAGCAATTCATTTTTATTTATGTGGATTATTTTGGGTATGTAGAGTTCACAAAGATAAGTCTGAGTCATCGTATACTTTCAATCTTCTGCCCAAAGTCAATAATAATTGAAATCCGACCAGACATAGCAGGCAGTCATAAATATAATAGTAAAAACCACTTCAGACAATGAAACAGCATGTGTAATGAATGTTTATACAGTATTCGTTTGAAGAAATTCACATATTCGTTATAGTTAATATTCACAAAGTTATAGTTAGTATTCAAATGAAAAATAAATCGACTCAGCAGCGCCGTTGTCCTATCCTTACTTTTCTGCTAACATTCATTGATTTTCGGATTACGGTAACTTGGGCAAACTCATTTATTATGACATTAATCAAATGGTGTCCGCCATTTGATTAATGCAACTAATGCTATTATGGAAAGATCATTTTCGTATTACTTACATTATATTTCAACTAAATTATAAGAAGGCGCTCTTTTTGCGCCTTTTTCGTTTTCTATTCTATCTGTTGCTGGCCAATTATAGGTATAGACAGCGTTTACCGTAAGTTTTCAAAGGTTACTATTAGTAAGTAGTAAGTAAATTTAAACGAATTCAAGGTATAAGGGAGACCAGGGATGAATGTAACAATTTTCAGTTTCCTCGTGACAAAGCGTTTTAAATATCAAAATTCTAACCCGTACACACGATAGATTGGTCTTTCAGCTATCGTTTAACACCAGTTTAATTGCAACAGGTATTACAGATTTTGGAAAAAAACGACAAAATAAACAAAGTGAAATTTGTTACAACTATCCCCACCCCTAGGGTTGGTTGTAACATCAAAAGGGGATGGTTGTAACATTGTAAATGAAAACAAAGTTACTGTCATAATCAACATATTCATATCAAAATCAGGTTTTACATTAGTGTCACAATTATGAAAAAAATTGAACATATCTAGGAAACATAACAATCTTCTATAGTTTTCTTAACAATTGAAGTCGTTGTGTTTTGTCTTTTTAGCAGTCTGCAAAATGTGTTACTTAACTTCTTTGACTCTAAGCTTTCTTTGATCTTGTGGTTTGGAGTATCAGTCATTAGGTATGCTGGTTTTCGCCCTGTCCTTCCCTTTTTATTGTCTTTTCTGGGTCATGCCTTTGATAAGGGCTGAACTTCATAGACGAGACGTCCGGCACACTAGCTGAAAAGGCAGATAATGGGATGTGTATCAGGCGATGTCGATGTCTTCAAGCATTTTTTTCTTATGCATATACTAATCTTTCTATATAAAGTTAGGTACATGACACAGCTGATAAGAATTGTCAGCGTCTCGAAATGGTACTTTTCTGAGAAGTACTTCTTCCAGGTAGCAAATCCATTATTTATTCAGTAACTACTTATACATTTACTGTTTGTTCGTTTATGTATAGGTATTAAGCATCCTGCAATAAGAAAATAAATGTGTAAAATATTAAAAAACACAATAACATATGCTTAGATATATAAAGATCATAATCGGATGTTACTTTCATCCCTATCTTTAAATTTTCCCGAATTTGACAAGTACTTGCCTAAAATTTAAAAAAACCGTCAGAAAGATACCGTTTTGAATGCCGAAATAGAAAGACGAATAGTTACATTACTTGACTGACACTTGAAACATGAGTTTAAACTTACCATAATAAAAACAAACACAGTTGAATAAAACGGTGCAGACTTACTTTGGAGGTATTTTCGCGGCACCGACTCGCTACGTCCACAGCACAGCGCCGTGAGTGCTACGGGAGGTGATGGGGAGTTCAAAATGGCACATATCGTGGAAGCAGTCATCAGTGCAGCTAATATAATTTGTTCAGAAAAGCATTTGTTACGTTCAACCCGTGTTACTTTTATACCTGGTCTCCCCTATACCTAAGTATAACAATAACGCAATCAGGTATAAACTCCTGAAAGCTTTTTTTAGTACACAATGTAGATATGCCAACAGTAATAATATAATAATAATATGTGGGGACATTTCACACACTGCCATCTGACCCCAAACTAGGAATTCACCGTACTATGAGTGTCTGACAGGTGATATATATATACAAATATATTTTTAAATACATACATATATAGATAAACAATACCCAGACACAAGGTCTACCTACAAAGTTAATTTGTAAAAGGGTAAATAAAACTATATTACAGAGTAATGTAAAATTAATCTTAGATAAAGAAAAGCAAATTTCTAAAGGTCCAACCACACAAAGATTTTTTTAGAGTACTGTCAAATCCAACAACAATAGGTACTTATACTACAACATGTACTTATACTACAACATGTTTGATGGTTATAGGTGCACGGAGAACGGCACATGGTTCGTACATCCGAACGCGCACAAACCGTGGACCAACTACACCACCTGCGTCGATGTCGACGACCTAGATGTAAGTACGGATTTTATTTAAATGTTATTGGATGACCAACATGCACAGCCGAGGGTCACTGCTGCTAATTGTAGGCCTAGCCAAGTTATAAAAGTTTCGTATCGTTTCTCTTTCTACAATAAAACGCCTTGTTGTAATCCATTTTTTATTTTCGATCACGTGACTTATCGTTGAGATGACGTCATTTCCATACATTTGATTAGTTTTCTATTGGCGTTATCGATTGTAGATTGTCAATTTGGGTAATTTGGCTAAGCCTGCTGAGGCCTTGCACATGCGTTGCTATTCCAGAAACCAAGTTGAAATGTATCATGTCCCTATACGATGACACCCATACCCACGAAGTAAATATATACCCCTCCAACCGTCAACACTTGCTTTACGGCAGAAATAGGTATGGTGGTTGTGGTGGTATGGTGGTGGTACTTCTTTGGATGAACTCCGTCATAAATAACTCTACTACTATTATTTTTTTATTGACGTGACAACGTCTTATAAATCGATGAACACCGGCTACACACACGAAAAAGTGTCACGTTCCGCCTGAGCCTGAGCGTGCAAGCGAGAGCGCGGAACAAGTGATGGAGAGGCACTATCGGCCCAAGCAACCAACTCCGCCCACCTCGACGGAAGCCATTATTTACTTATGTTATACCTATATGTTAGCCATTATGTGTCTTTATGACGTTATCACGTAAAACTATCGTCCGTAAACCGACTTTTTTTTATTAGCCTATTGTGTCGCACGGCTGGGCAAAGGCCTCCCCCGAGTCCTTCCAGGTATTCTTTTTTTGCGCCGCCTCGAGCCAGCCTTCGCAGTATGTGTCTAGGTCATCTCGCCACCTTTCCTGGGTGGGCCACGGCGACGCCGACCATCTTCAGGCACCCATTGCGGGAGACCTTTGCCCAGCGGTCACTGTGCATGCGGCTGACGTGACCTACCCAATCCCATTTGATCCCGGCAGCCTTTTTGCTGTCTATGATCCCTGTTTTGGAGCGCAGCGTTGAGTTTCGTATTTTTTCGTATTAAATTAAAATAATAATTAAACCAATGTTTACAGTATTTTGCACCCTGCATGGTACGGAACAAGGAACTCAGTTTAGTTTGGGTGTCGCCGAAGGAACTGGCTATATTCGATTTAGATATAGTTTATCACCAGCCTAATATTAAAGGCAGAAACTTTTTTAGTCGGCAGTGTTGGAGATCGCAATGAGGTTGCTAAGTAGGTGCACGCAAGACGCTGCCCGACTTCCGGATTTTCTCTTAGTCGCCTTATACGATACCCTCGGGATGAAATGGGAGGGTGCTTCTATACCCGGGATACACCACGGGCAAGCACGAGCACGTGTTACCTATACTATCCCCTTAATTAAACAACTCAGACTGTCGTAATCTACTTGTAAAAGAAGATTCCTACTGTGGACACTTCTATAATTGTTTAATTTATCGAGCACATATTTACCACCCAAATATTTGTATTTCTACCTCACAGTCATCAATCACTTTGGGGAAAGGAAAGTAAGTAGGAAGATGTACTTAATTCTCGTTTGACAGCGTGATCAAACAGACCTTTTCTCGCCTCAGCAAAGCTGCTTTACTTGTATGGGTACTTTATCCCTTACTTAGAGAATAATTCTATTGAACTCGTATTCTGTGTTGACAAACCTCAAATAGTAGACTTATATAATTCGATTAATTCCGACGTATAAATATAAAATACTTAACAGAGATATTATGTTCGTCCCGCGTCTTCGTCCACTCAGTCTTAACAATTCCTAATTTTGATAATAAAGTATTGCCTATAAATCTCAGGGAAAACGTAGCTTCTTATTAATAAAAGCAATGTACCAGTTTTAAATTTTAAAACTTTTCAGATTTATAACATAACATTTATAACACACAGAAAACAGATAAATGTTAATAGTGAGACATAAACATTATGCTTAGCTTACATAAACCGTTTAACCGACGCAAAATGTTTACAAGAAAAATGTAGGCCAGCTTAGACTTAATTACTATTATCGCACGTTTAATCATAACGAGCAATCAGGGAAGTTCCTTGGTTTCGTCTGTTCCATTATTTATCATATCTTCTAACAATATTTGAACAGAAACTCCCTTTTATTTAATAAAACTTTTGCCCGCGATTCGTCTGCGTGAATGTCAGTTATCCCGAATGCCGAAGAAGTCGCGAAATAAATAGTAGCCTATGACCTTTCTCTGGGTTTAAGCTATTTTCATACCAAATTACATGAAAATCGGTTACTTGTCATCGTGAATTTTTTTTTGAATAAATAAATTAAATATATTCTCCTGTTTATCGCTCTGACAAAGGGTCTGACCTCGTAATATTAGGTATATAAAATAAAAACGGTGCTTCAATCGTTAACGCTGAAAGTCCAATAGTTCTCACAGTATTTTGATGTCTGCGAATAATCGCGTTCTTGAAAAGCCGCTCCTTATTATTGAAACCCACTCTACTTTTCCAATTGGTATAATAAACAGCATATTTTATAGACATTTCCATATTCACCAAAAACAAACAAAGAAGCCCTACATTATTCAGCGACAAAGTAGCTCTGCCGAAATTCTGAATATTGGTACGGGAACTTACATTGAATGATAGATAAAATGGGTTAGAAAATACAATTCTTATTTCTTGATAATATTAATTATGATTTATGATTACGTAGGTAACCCTGAATAGAAATGAAGTGTCAGGTATTCAAACTGCCAACCTACTTTTCTTATTCTATAATCGAAATTATGACTAAGTTCATAAAAATGAAGCTACTCATATTACAATCATACGAATAACTTAATTTAAACGTAACCTTTGAAGTATAAAAAATAACATATTTTGTAATAAGTATCGAACGCACGTTTCAAAATGTAGCTAAAGTAAACAACAGTAAACGCTAACAAACATGATGCGTTTGTATGTATATTTAAAAATATTTGTGTATACATTCTGACATTATTTTGTGCGGTATCGGTGGCGTGTGGCGAGTGACGAGCTACGTCGTCGCGTGGCTGCTGCGTGCCAGCGCGGCAGCGTCCTAACTCGCCATCCATCAAGGCGCGGCGGCGCATTGTTTACTAGTTGCCGACATCCTGTATATACGGCCACTATGATTCATGCGTGCAATGTCTCAGTTTGCTCAGTTAATTTTATAAAATGTACGCCTTTGAGACGTTAATGGTAGAGATGATATTTTACACCAGATTTGTTGGTTCATCATTGCGAGTACTTCATGGAATATTTTTTAGTCGGATAGACATAAAGCTGAATGTTTTTGCACATTTTAACAGAATCACCAAAATAAAGAAACTTTTTTATTTGTACTGTGATATTACGGTCAGCAACCAAGGGACGGTAAATAAGTATAGTATGTATGTACATACACGCCCGTGGCTCGGTATGTACCCAGCCACGGGCGTTCTCTTTACGTAATGAAGTTGAGAAACTTCTCGTTTGTCAAAATCTACACATTATTATTTTATTTAGATGTTGTCTTTGTATAGGGCCAGTAGTTTTTGCTAAAACCTTATTCGAAAAGAAGAAACAATTATGAGTCTCAATGTTCCTGTTTTAACCGACTTCAAAAAGGACGTATCTAGGTACTATGTTCGACTATACCTATAATATGATTTGTTTTTGTGTGTGTTCACTGATTTCCAAGTCAATTGTAAATCGATTTTGAAAATTCTTTATTCTTTATTCAAAGATGGTCCCATATATTTTTTTGCAGAATTGAATCATCCCTTTTTTAAATTAACAAAATATTAAACGTAGGTGACGTTTTGGTTTGGGGTTCCGTTCACCAAAAGTTTTGATAAGAACTTTCGATCTCGGTTTTAACTGCATTGCCGTTTCATAATCGATTTGGATGGTCAGGAGGTACTAAAAGCAGAAAATAAAACCTTATTTACGAAAAAGACAATCGCCTTCAAAAAGCTTCAGTTTTGGAAGTCGGTGGCAATACAAAACAAAGAACAAAATCCGTCGACTTATCTACGTGTTCTGTGCTAAGTTTTTAGTTTTTGAAAGCGGTTGTCTTTTTCGTCACAAAGGTTTTTAATCAACCTTACTATTCCTAATTAAGGAATTAGCAAATTGTTAAGGTTTATCTTTTTTTTTCGCATTAGTAGAAGCCTTAGCGATACAGTAGTTTGTGAAAATTCCTACTGGCTACCGGCTACGAATTAATAGATATAGCCATGAGAAATAAAATACAGGAAATACAGGAAGATAGACGGCGTGTATCTAGGAGAGAGAGAGTTCTCCCCTATGAATACCAAACCATGGCATGATAGAACCGGTTTATTCTAGGCAAGCGAGCACCACGCCGCATCATCACTTAAGATCAGGTGAGTTGCGACCAAACGCAAGCCAATAAGACCATAAAAAACCCCCCGGTGTTGAAACATTCAGCTCAGTTGAACATGGACAGAAATAAAAATTACTTGATTTTAAAAAATAATGACGACCAATATACCATAAGCAAGGTACCTAAACCATTCATTATAATTTGTATTTTGTTGTATTATTGTAATTTTCATCAATCGACTATAGTAACCAACGGCAAATATATTATTAAAACACATCAAGTTTTATAAAAAAATCGGCTCTCTAGAACGCCGTGTGTGTGATAGGTCTCTTTTAAAAGGTCGATATATCATACTGGCTTGTGATAATATTTGATAAAATTTAGGCTAAAGCACTTAGAGGTTACCAAAGCTTCCTATTGGTGACAGATATTTTGAAATCGGAGGAGTTACTTCGGTGATTACCTGCTACATACAAACTTACAAAGTTACTAACATTGACTTAGGCTGCATTTTAACCAAAGATGTGCGAGGATTCGTAGCGAGGGATGTGTGCAAAACTAGCCAGTAACAGCGCTAGCTTAGTACAAGTTATGACAATGAAGCGATGTCATTGGTCATTATCACAAACACCCTGGCCACGCCTGGTGGAAACGCAGCCTTACGCTCTAATACTGAATCATACATTGTCCTTCCTAACCCAGCTACTTTTGTTTCAGTTCCGTAACATCGTAAACAACATATACGTAGTTGGATACTCCTTGTCGGTGGCCGCTTTGCTGATCTCAGTCTTCATTTTTCTATATTTTCGGTAAGAGCTTCCCGGATGTAAATATTCTATCATTCGTATTATTTTGATTCAATATGTTTTATTTTATCTACCAATCATCACAGTTCATTGATATTTCTGATGTTATTGAATCGAGTGCAATGTTTCTGTAAACTTTTTTAACTTTGTTTATAACAATCTGTTTAACCGAATTGTTTTGTATCGAACATGTAGTTCTGCATTATTACATGATCGTGTTGTTTGTTTACGAGCAACCATATTCACTGTCAAAAATAAAAACAACATAAGTATAAAACTCGGTTACGTTATACTATCTTAATATGCATGTGCCAAATAGAGTGTTAATTTTTAAGGACTATAAACTGTAATTAAATAAAATAATTAACTGTAATTAATTGTTGTTATGAAGAATAAAAAAGTTAACTAGGTACATGTATTTTTTTGCGTGTCGTTAGTAACTTGATTTTATAAGATTTTATAATGGGCATAAATAATAATCATAGTATTTATGACTTGCGTACTCGTCTAAATACTTACACTGATCCAACAATTGAGACGAATTCGCCAAATTGCCTTCAATATGACATAAAAAAGCGAGACACAAAATAACAAATCTCAAATAACGCAATGTATATCAAAGCTAAGCTATAAACGGAATAAAGCGGCTGTGATATGCATATATATTAACAATAAAGAGTATATAAAGCTTCTGAGAGTCATACCCCCGACTGCTCCCTAGTCTTGGAGTAATCTTCCATGCAAATATCTTTTCAAAGTTCGAAATTGTTGTGAAGAGTACTTTACTGTTTCATTTTGATTTACCAAAAGTGTAAACAAATGATGGATGGAGATTTAAAAGTCATTAAAACAACATTGTTCGAAGAAACTTTCACTGTCATACCACAATCAATTGTGTTTAACTGTACCGAATTGTTAGAGGCAAAAGTAATTAACAAGTTTTCCATTGCGTCACTATTGATTTTAATTTGAGAAGAATAATAATGAAAAATAGTGTTTCATACAGAGTAGTTAACGAAACATTATTTCTCTATTCAATAATAATTTACAGTCAAAACTACTTTTGACTGCCTTTAGTCAAAACCCTTATTAAGAAAAAACGCGATTTCGCTACAGAAAATTAATAATACGGATGTCCTAGTTACATGAATCACTACAAAAAAAGTTTCAAAAGGACCACGAAAAAAAAATCTACCCACCTAATGGGTTTCTGAATGGTAAGGATTTTAAACAGGTCATAAGGACTATTGACTGATGTTTGTAGTTAAAAGTAGTTTTGACTGGCCAATAGTTTTGACCGAGATTGGTCACGGTTAAGCTACGCTTGCCGCGGTCTGTCCGTGGATGGGTGACCATCCATTTCATACCGAGACCCCACTTTGCCTTGGATAGCACGTAAAGCCGTACGTGATTCATAGATCTTTGAAAGTTATTATGGGTAGTCAGAAGCCTAAAGTCGACAACCAGTCTAATCAAGGGGTATCTTGTTACCCATAGTAACTGGGTTGTAGAGGTCAGATAGGCAGTCGTTCTATGTAAAACACTGGTATTGATCTGCATCTGGTTAGTCTACACACCGACCCCAATATAGTTGGGCAAAGACTAGGCAGATGATGACTTTTACCAATACAGAAATAGTTAATGATTGATGTGCCATTTCGCACGACACATCGTGCTTGGTGGCTTTTTGTGAATCTATTACCTTTATACCTTTTTACAATTTTTATTTTGCCTTTTATGCCCACTATCTATCGAAAGTTTTCTGGTCACATAAATTGTTTAGTACATTTTTATCATTTAATTTTCTACAGATAACTTTATTTGTGAATTAAATTAAAAATACATAAATTAAGGATTTAACCTCCAACTATTTAATTCATTAAAACTCTTCGATGGTGCACAAAGATTTCTGTTCGACAAAGCTATTATAATCCGAAGTAATATATTAATAGTACGACATAACTCAAGCATCTACAGTAATTTTAGTAATCTCATTTTGTTTGAAAAAGGTTTATTTAAAGAAAAAAGATAATACACAGATCAAGACGAAGCCTCGATATCTGTGTGTACAATAATAGCTAATACGACCTACTAAACAAAATAAAAGGGCACAATCTTGCATGTGAAGTCAATATCAAATTTTAGTTTGTACTAAATCTTGACATGCAGTCCATATAACATCACGCGATATCAAAAGTGGGTTCAAATCAAACACTCAGTTTCAATGCATCATAGATGTGATGGGCTCCATTGTAGAAATGGTAAAGTTTAGGTTAATGTCGAAAACGTTAATAATTTCAAAATAAAGGTTAAAATGTTGAGACTGAACATTAGTGACCGATGCTCAATTCCATTGAAATACGTCTATCAAAACGTAAACGTAGTGGGTTCAAATTTGCTGAATAATAAAATTAAGTGAACTTTTACGTTCGTTACTGAGTCACATCTAGTTTATAAGCGCGATTGTCCACTGTACCGATGTAAAAGAGCACCGAGAACAACAATGAACACTTTGCAGTAAAACACAAGTGAGAGAGCACGAATTTTCAGCTCTACGCTCAGAATTACCATTTCTGTAGTGCAGAAAATGATATCTAAACTAAAACCCGTGACTAAAACCGAATTTTCTGTCTTTTGTTCAAACAACATGGCACTATTTGTTTTTAAAATACACGGGTACTGCAAAACTATTACGGTGCTTTACAAATAATAAAATATTTGTTGGTAGAAAAGACTTGCTCCTAAACTTTCAATTCCTTTAATTATATTCACCTCTTCCCCATTTCTACTCGTGGGTGTCGTAGAAGGCGACAGAGGGATATTGACCTTCGGTACCTACTTCGATCGCCAACATGCATCGGCCAAGCAAGGCGATTACGGCTGCAACTTGGGGAAGACCAATGCCCAGCAGTATCCGTATAGAGGTTGACATGATGATGATATTCACGTCTATCTAATGCTTTTACATAATGTAGGTAGGTATGACGTGGACGCTACTTAACTAATATTTGTAATTTACAAGAACTGCAGCTAGAACTCCGATACAATATAATAGCAGTTGATCCATCTTTTTTAGCAGTCTGTGACAGAATTGTACAATTTTAGATAAAAACTTAACCACTTGAAAATTACGAAAAGGCCTTTCTTTTGTACTACGGTTCAATGAACCTATAAGTGTAAAATACACTGTATACCTGGTTGGTTTAGTAGATAAACCACTCAATTTATAACTTCTATATCAATTATACAGTATGTTAATTAACGAAAGGCATTCCCGGATCACCTTGTAAACTAGGTATTTTCTAGCAACTAAACATTTTTGAATTTGTATTTAAATTTAATACTACTAAAAAGATATTCCCATTCAAAATAAAAAAGATTTTATATTTACAAAATCGGATACGTAGAAAAAACACTGCGTCATCATCATCATCATTTCAGCCGAAAGACGTCCACTGCTGGACATAGGCCTCCCCCAAGTGTCGCCACATTGACTGGTCCCGTACACAAAAAACACTGCGTACATTTTTGAATTTCTAATAGCTTATTTTATTTGGTAAGATATATTTTTAAATCTAATGATGTAAATGAACGAGTTTAAGGGAATGCCCTCAGCTATTTTACTTACTGAATTATATAAATGTTTAATTAGGTGTACAGTCTCGAAAGCCCGAATTGCGAATCTTATTACAATAATTAAAGTTTTCTTTGCGATTTGAACGCTGCTCTGCGCTATTCTCACTGTGCACTGCGCCTTAACCTTGTTTTCTTAACCTAGGGTACTGCAATGCATTCGAATACGCATCCACATCCACCTCTTCATATCTTTCGCATTGAACAACGTCCTCTGGATCATCTGGTACCGAACCGTCGTCAACAGGGTCAGCGTCGTTCAGAACAATACGGTAATCATTAATTACTACTACTTTTGTTATTTTTAACAATACTTATCAATTTTTTTCATAATATAATTTGTAATTGCATAACTGAAATCTGGTCATTGTACCATTCATTATGAATAATTGTTGGAACGAAGTTCCTTAACGCGGCTTACAGGTAGTGCGAATTCGTAGAAATCGTCACGTAACGAAATGCGTGCAAGTATGTGTGCGTTTATGGAGCCTACTACAAACAAAGAGCACACGAGCAGGCGAGTGCTGTGCACTTGCATGCTCGTATATATAATTTTTTATTATTTTTATTTATTTCTTTATATTTTTTTTATATTATATATATTTCTTTTTTATAGGGACACGTACGTAAGGAACTTCGTTCCCGTAAGGAAAAGTTCCTTACGCGGGTCCCCCGACCGCACAATTTTTTAATTTAAGTGTCCAAGCCTGAAAAAAAGGGAATACCATTAGCTGATCCACTCACATTTTTTTGAGCTTCGTCGAACATAAATATTTGGATCAACTGATTTTTTTTTCATAATTTCAGAGTTGGTTACTTCATAAATGCAATGACATCTTGTACATAAATATAATTTTATTTCAACGTGAATATTTCTACAAGTAGACGTACGCTAGTGTAGTGTCAGCATTAGACTTTGGAATAATGTTTTCTAACACAAAATATTCCTCAAAAAACTTATAACACCCCTCTTTTTCGTTGGGGGTTAACAAAAGAAGTCTTCATGTAAATGAAAAACATTTTCACCCTTCTCTTCGCTCTTGATTTCATCTTACAGTGGATTTAAATAAAAATTCAAGCGAATTACCTATTCAAACGTAATCTCAATTTATTTTCTATTCTTTCTACGTTTTCATAAAAATTTGCCGAGCAATTTCACTGTTGTTAAACGGAAAAATTGTAATTGAATTTATGAAAGCGTAGCCACACAATTGATTATTGAACACGTTTTTGTTCTTGAAATGTAAAATCGTTTTTGAAACCTGAATTGAATCGTTTATTATGTTATAATTTGATTTACACTAAATGTTTGGTATGCAGGCATGGTGTCAAGTTCTACACGTTGTCACTAACTACTTCATGCTCACAAGTTACGTCTGGATGTTCTGCGAAGGGCTTCACCTGCACATAGCCCTAGTTGTGGTAAGTGTACGTACAAGCGATGGAGGCTCAACCACCCAAATTACCTACCGTTTATTTAGTCCTCTGTAGTATTCTAAACCGTGATGGATTTTATCGCTTATAACGTGTATACCCATCAGACCATATTAAGATTAGATAGTACTAGCTTTTGCCCGCGGCTTCGCCCGCATGGAGGTCGACAATAAAAACCTTCTGCACGACAAACCGTCGGCGCCGAGACTAAATAATTACACAATTTAGTAATAGTAGGTACCTGGGTGACAGCGCTTTCCTCGGCATTTTTTTTTAAATGAAACTTAGCTAGATCGATTTAAACGCCCCCGAAACCCCCCGCATACTAAAATTCATGAAAATCGTTGGAGCTGTTTCCGAGATTCAGATTATATATATAGGTATACAAGAATTTCGCGTTTAAAGGTATAACATAGATAGATAGATTAAAACATACCATTTAGGTGTCGCCTACTATTAATGAAAACGAGCACTGCTGAATCGTCTCACTAATAACTTTTAGCCGCATGAAAATTTCAGTTTAATATCCTGTTCAGTAAACATACTGACTGATGCAAACAAAATTTCAAAGTTTCCTCGTGAAATAGTCACGTAGTGTGGAATACACATGGGGCTCCGCAAACACGGGCAATATAAATCCGTTGTGTACTTAGGCTGTTCACACCTATAGGTATATCTTATGTTGAAGTCGTAATTTCTTTAGATTAGGGTTTGTTGCATGTTGTTCATATTTTAGGCTTATGTCATTTGTGACTACCATTCCTACAGCCTACACTATTATGCGTCAAGGCTTAGTCTACCGACACAAAGGACTGCAGTAGCTGGACAATGTCCTAATCGGGATAAAGATGAGCCGACCGCTATGAATATGAGATTATTTAATAACCATGTCAGTTGTCATATTTACCCTAGAATACACTGTAGGCCAGTAAAGTTGGCCTCTTGAATAATCCCCTTGTACTCCAAGATAGAGTAGGCCGTATACCGGGCATAAACTAAAGTAATACCTAGAGGATATTTTTAAGTGTTCATCAGCTATAGACAACGTTTCGTGAGCTTCTATAAAAGTTTTAACTTCATGAGATCAGCTTCGTGATAAATTTTTGAACACATTTTCATATTTCTTATTTTCTCGAAACATTTTGAGATCAATTAACTGCCAAACTTAACCTATTATGTCCCAGTATTGTGTAATCAGTACCGCTATCAACTTAATTGGATACGTCGCCCACAATGTGTACAAATTAATTAGTTATAAGATACCTGCTGACTCAACAGTCGTTGTCCTGTCCCTATCTACCTACCCTACCAACCTACCTACCTTACCTACCTTACCAACATTCCTACCTACCTACCTACCTAACCTATCTACCCTACCTACGTACCTACCTACCTATGTAGGTAATAAGTTGGTAGGGTAGGTAGGTAGGTAGATAGGTATCTACCAAACTACTTACCCTACCAACTTACCTGCCTACGATTCTTTTTCGTGAAATTTCCCGATTTTCTCACCATTTAAACTTTGCCTGGACTTTCACAAACATTTCAAGACCAGATTTAGCCAAATCAGTCCAGCCGTTCTCGAGTTTTAGCCAGCGACACTAACGATCAGCAATTTCCCCACATGGCAATAGTCAAATGTGACGTCACTTTTTAGCCAATTCAATTGGCTAACTATTTATTGATTTCAAACCAACTTAGAATCGAATTTTATAGTAAATTGAAATTGAATCAGGTTTTCAAGGTTATATACTTAAGGGTTTTTTTAGAAAAGTTGTTGTCTCTCAAAGGTGTCAACTATCCAATTGGCCTTTTGAATGTGTAACCAATACTCTAGCAAAGTACATTTTGCTTCTGAAATCCGAACAACTAATGATCGCGTGATAAAGATAGGTATAGAACTTTAGGCAGTACATGTTTACCATTTATTTATAAGTGTTATGAATGGATGATGCTATTGTGAGTGCGGCACAGGTGTTCGTGAAGGATGAGGTGGCCATGCGATGGTTCATCATTCTCGGCTGGGGTGTCTCATTGGGCATCATTATGATTTATGCAACCGTCAGATTCTTCACACCAGGAGCTACTGAAAGGTACTTATGTGATTTACAACTGATCTGAAGACTTTTTATATAATTTAACCATGTAGGACCTACATGGTCAAATTATATAAAAAGTCTGAAACACACAAAAGAGGTCCACCTACATTGTAGGTGGACCTCTTTTGTGTGGATCTAACTACCGCTATGCTCCAAGTGTTCCGCAAAACGGCACACTACATCTTATTGCCGTTGAACCCCGCCATACCGTTTTCAGTACACAACGTACCAACAAACTTAAATTTTATGTTCATAAAAAATATGGCTCTAAATCGCGAGATGACATAGTTAACACGTTGACAGACAGAACTGCCATAACATTCGTTTTTGAGGTTTATTTAGTGACAGAATATCTGACGAAAATAACTTCGAGGAGCCAGGAGAAGCTCGCGCTATGATCTGTCAAAGGTTACGCTTGCCGCGGTCGGTCAGTGAATGTGTAACCATCCATTTAATAACGAGACCACTCCGTGCCTCGGATAACACGTAAAGGGATTATTCCCGGTCGTCCCCACCCCGTCGTCCACACATGGGGACGAGTAGGAAAAAAAATATCGTTTGTCCCCAGTGGTAACGATTAGAACTTTTTATTTCCCACTCGTTCCACTATAGACCGAGAGTCAAAATACAATAATGGGGATAAGAGATTTCACGGATTCTTAAAATGGTTTTATTATGACTTTCTGTGAACAATGTTTTTGATAAAAAATAATTTGAAAAGACTGAGGCAATTAGTATACTATTTGTGAATCACATGTCTAATTGCCTCAGTTTTTATAAATTATTTTTAATAATCCGTGAAATATCAGGTCTGTAGCGGAATGAATGGGAAATAAAAAGTTTTAATCATCACCACTGGGAACGAAGGATACTTATTTTTTACACTCGTCCCCAGTGGGGACGACAGGGTGGGGACGACCGGGAATAACCCACGTAAATTCGTTGGTCATTCGTAGATTACCCAGTAACTGAGTCGTGGAGGTAAGACAGTCGTTCCATGGAAAACATTGGTACTCAGCTGGATCCGGTTAGACTTTAAGCTGATTAGCCGACACCAACATAGTTGGGCAAAGGCTTGGTAAATGATGATGACCTAAAGAAAATAATAACCTACTCTGGTTGGTATAGAATTATGAATTGAATGCTTGGTAAATTTTTTCGACATGGTATGGGATTCCATTCTTTATTTAAGAAATAAGTGGCATAAATACTGGCGTGTGTGGTACAACCCTAGTGTTTTACAGCTCACCTTGTTAGAGACAATATCTATGACTATATGAATTTCAATATGAACAGAACAGACGAATATAAAAACTAACAACCTACATAACGGTTAATGAAGGCAGTGCAATTTATGTTGTAACAGCCGTCGTTACATTTCGTTCATAAACTGAAAATGGAAAATGCAATATCCTGCAGTATTCCGGACATTTTGGAAAAACGTATGATCACCAAATTATCAAAACATTTAGAGATTGTAACATCGCCATTTATTGAAATTAAATCTAGACATGGGATGTTTGAATTCATGTAAAATGATTCTTCTTTTGACTCACATTATAATGTTTTGCAAATACTAAGTAGCTATTCTCCATTCACGATAGTGTTATGTTAGGATTACTCACTATACAGCTTGGACCATCAGTTGTGCCTTGTGTCTTAACAACCCGCGCCTCGTGTAGTTTTGAATCGATCACTGTTTGAAGTACAATCTCCTCGATCCCTATATGTACAGAGGCAAGCACATCAAGCTATTCCAATCTGGTAGAATAAGGCGATGTCCTAGGTAAGCGACCGAATGCGACAGGACGCGACGCGTTGCAACGTATTGCGACAATACTTCACGTGACGTGTGTACGTTGTAGGTCGTTATTGTACTTATTTTGAAATAAATAAGTTTGGAGAGTTTCATCATTTATATCCGAAACTAAATCCACGTTTATTTAAAGAGTATTGTGACTTATTACCAAGCACATTCGATTATATTATTGCAGCAGTTAAACCTATTATTTTACTATCAATATCCATTTCTAATGAGGAGAGTGTGTTATTGGCTTTACTTTAAGGTAAGTAATAAAAAACACTAGTACTTACAATAGTAAATATTTAATTATTAATAAACTATTGCGTCGCGTCTCGTCGCGCAAAAATCAAATACGCACTTGCCGTGTTATGTCGCACATTCATTATGGCGACTACGTAAGCCACAAGTACATACAACGACTATTTGACATTTACACGTCGCGTCGCATAATCGCGTTTGTCGTTCACGTAGAACAACGGGTTAGGTTCATGTTCAATTGGGAAAAAATTACAGTTTGATGTGCTGGCGCCTGTACATTGTGCATGCGTCTGGTCGGTCCAAACTGACGCAGATTTCTCCGTTCTGTATGCTCTCCTACAGCTCCTGCTCGCCTCACGGTTGATATCCGCTGTGGTGCAAAGTTAATACTTGCCAAGTTGATTTTGCTCATATCCTGTGGGAATGTAAGCAAAGATCTCCGAAATTTGCGTGAGGTTAACAACAGGCCTATATTTAAATATCATAAACTAGTTACGTCCTCGTGGAAGTAAAATATACAATACTAGCACTTTGCCCGCAACTTCGTCCGTGTTCATTTTCTTAAGGATCGCTAATTTTTTGATGCAATATAGACACCCTTACTCAGGGATAATGTAACTTTCGAATGGTAAAAGAATTTTTGAAATCGAACCCGCAATTTTTTATTTAAATCGTAACAAACAAACAAATCCCCCCCCCCTCCCCCTCTTTATAATATTAATTTAGAAAACATATCCTCACTCGGAAATAGTGTAGCTTTTTATCAGTGAAAGATTTATGGTAATCCTACTATCAGTACTAAAAGAATCTCTCTTACAGAGACAACAAATTGCAAAAAAATAAAAACGACCTTTACCTATACTTAATATTAGTTTTAAATATAGATTAATGGCTTTCTGAACATTTTAGATGCTGGATGGATCAAAGTGACACGTTCTGGATAATCATTGTACCGGTCGGACTTTCCTTAATGGCATCATTGGGTAAGAATTTATTTTTTAATTATTTGACTTTCAAACCTACCTACATCATGCCTATATACCTATGAAAAAGAGAATCATGTTTCCATAATTTAGATTTTCCTACCATTTTTCTATTATGCAAGCATTCTTATGCAAATGTTTATTAAAATTTATAGTTAAGCTGGCTATCATTTTTATATTTTAAATGTTTTATTTAGAAATATTGAAAATATAAAGTAACCTGATAGTTACTTTGCTGCCACGGAAAAGCGTCATCTTGAGAGTGGTCCATGTTACATAATTTCTTGTAAGAAAAACAAAACAAAAACAAAAACAGACCCAATTGCCTTTAATTAGCTGTAGAATTAAGTAATTATACCCGAACTGAAGGAACAGGAGATAATTTTCCTGTTTTATAACCTTTGCATTTTAACTTGTTGTATGTATCGAAGAAAACCACAAGACCAATTTATTTATTGAATCACATCCCTAGTAAATTGGGCAATTCGTTTATCTCTCGACATTTTATTGGACATGTCCAATAAATCAATAAGTTGTTTACGTTCTATGAACAATGGTGTTTGTGTTTTTGTTTGGTTGACAACATAATATAACGAGCTAGTGAGATAGGAAGGTAGCCCACCAGAGAAAAAATCTTATTATAAAATAAGGTACTAGTCCTAACAATCATAGCCGATTAAAAAAAAGCAATCCTAAAACACTTTCGAATGCATTTTCAGAAGAACTCATTTATTTCAAACATTGTCTACTGTTACTGCAAATCCACTTATGAAACAGTGTCTTCCTCAAACCAGTATGCTTGAGCCTAGACCTTATTTAGTACGTGGATTATATTAACCGCAATCGACTATTCATAATGTTATGAACTTATGCAATCCATTCTAGGCCAAAATAGTAGTAAATATAATATAATATAACTTTTACTGAATATTTTGCTGCTGCTTGTAACTGCTATCTAGCTGATTGAAAGTATATGTAAATACATTGATACTCTGTATACCTAACTGTTGCTAATCTCAGAATCTGTTTTAGTGTGTATTTAATTTTAATCTGTAGATACTTACCTTTATTGCTCGCTTGAATTCGTATAATGTACACAAGTCGAAATAAAAATGCCTAGGAACAAACTCATTTACGGCTTGGAAACATTTCGTAAGCCATTACATTCCCTTAAAATGGCGCCGTTTTTCTTAATATCAATTAATGTGCACCACGCGGAGAGCCTTGAAATACTGAGGAGTGTGTTGGAGAATTATGTTTATTTTTTAGCATTTTTCTTTGAGAAAACTTATAGGTAAAGTAAAACAAATGTCGTGGTTATTTTTATAGCCTCCACGATGCTAAGAAAACATCACATTAAACTTTATTTTGTATACATTATTTTAACAAGGAATCAATGAACCTATACTAAAACTTATAAATTATCTTAATCCATAAATAACATTTAATGAAAAACAAACTCATCGACCTTGCTGGAAACCAATTACAAATGTCGGCCGCATTTGAAGTTAACTTTCTAGTACCGTGGGAATACAATCATAAGACGAGCAATTTTACTGGGAATTGCTGCCTGGCTACATTTGCTGGAGATTGTGGAGCAACTGGTAAAGCAAATTATTTGATTCGTGAAAATAATTTTATTTGTTGCATCAATATTACCGGTTCTCTACCGTGCTCCATAACTTTACAGTCAATAATATACAAAAGAAAACCGTTTTCGAATAAAGTTATAAGTCCTAAATTAAGGAAAAAAACGAATCAATTGAATCGAAGCGCTGGTCGACCTGTGAGTGTTGCTGGCGTGCATGAACCTCGGAAAATTGCCAACCTATTCCAGCAACTTTTCAAAGTTGGCTTGGTCGCCTTTGGGAATGGAGTCGCAGATGCTTGATGTGGGCTGTGGTGAGGTAGACCTTAAGTTCAGATTTTCAGCCAAAGATGTGGCAAACTTTATCAACAAAATGGTAAGAGGTAAATCTCCTGGCCACGACAGTCTTAGCATCGAGCATCAGCAACATGCAGGCTGTCACTTGCCGAGGGTATTGGCAATGTTTTTTAATCTCTGTGTGAATAATTCATACTTACCTGATAAATTAATGTACACTGTTGTTGTACCAATCATTAAGAACAAAACTAGTGATACTTCTGATGTTTTCAATTATAGACCAATCTCACTAGCCACTGTTGTGGCTAAAGTATTGGACAGTCTGCTTGACCAACACCTGGGCACGCATATCAAGCTTCATGACGCACAATTTGGATTTAGGTCTGGTTTGTTCACAGAGATCACTATTGTTACGGACGCCGACCTAAACTGTAATAGACGCTAACTGTAAATAATAAAATCATATTATAAACATGTTTGAATAAGAATAAGATGTAGCGTTAAGTTTGATAGGTTTAGTGTTAAGCATTATAGGTACAAACCATGTTGTATTATATAATTAAGTAGGATAGATAAATAGGTAATAATAATAATTACGAATTGTACATAGTTTCAAGGCCATTTGGGCGCAAAGTGAGCGATCGAGTGGTCGGTCGAGATTTTCATTGTTTACCCCCGCCACTACTTGCACCCAGGTAGCCGTCTATATAAAAGGGCACTAGGCCCGCTTGAATTCGAAAATAGCAACTGACTAATACTGAGCTAAGAAGAATAAATGGGAAAATAATCAAGCCTGAAGAATTGTTTTATTTTCAAAATATATACAGTCCACACTGAACAGTTTGGTCCTTCGAGCCGGATAGAAGAACGAAGATCCTGCGGCAACCTGGCCTACCGAACTCCAGACGAAGTACGAAGCTCTGAAGAACGAACACGGCCATCAAGCAAGACCTGTTTCGACCTGAACGACTCACCGAACCGAGCCGACGGGTTTCAACAGGGATATCAAGCCAAGGGGATTATTCACCGTGCCGAAGAAATACCGATCAGAAGAGGTACCAACCTGAACGCGCCGTCGAACACAGCAAACTGAACGTGCTGTCCGGTGCGCGTTGAACGCTGCAAACTGAACGTGCGGCCTGGTACGCGACGACACGAACAAGAAGATGGTTGTCACTCGAAGCCAAGGGGACGTAGCGGAGATTGAGGAACAGCGACGCATCCAAGAACAAGAGGCGCGGCGTGCCCAGGAACAAGAGATGCGCCGCAGGGAAACTGAACAAATCGAACGCGAAAGAACACGAAGATTCTCACTCGACCCACCGGCGTCGCCATTTTCAAAGATAGCGGACACCAGTACGGCGGCGGGCCCTTCTGGACTCCAAGCAACGACGACCAATGTGACCCGACGAAGAATGGGATCACCGGCCAGGTCAATGCGATCGACAACGAGCGTCACAACTAGACTACGGATGGCGGAACTGGAAGCAGCCGAGAAGTTGGCAGCCATTCAAAGAAAAGAGTTGGAACTGGAACAAGAGTTGATCAAGAAGAGGCTGGCAGTTGAAGTGTCAGTGATTAACGACGAAGAAAGCGTACACGATGATCAAGAACCTGGCCCTCCCCGTGAAGAACCCCATCGAAAGGTGGACGAGTGGTTGAGAACCAACCCCCTCAACCCACGGGGGGAGGAGGGGCCCAGGGAAGAACCGAAGCAAATACGATTCGAAGCATCGGGGGCGAGATCGCCAACCCCGACACGAGCAAGAAACAGCATCGAACATTTGGCGGCAACCCTCGAGAAGATGGCCAGACCCAGACCCAGACATATCGACTTACCTACGTTTTCCGGCGCAGCCAACGAGTGGCTGCCATTCAAGGCAGCGGTACGAGACACAACAAGCATGTACCAGATCTCAGCGGCCGAGAACATACAAAGACTGAGAAACTGCCTCAAAGGGGAAGCAAGGGACGCCGTGGCCGCTCTTCTGCACACAGCCACCGAACCTGATGTGATTATGAAGACTCTGGAGCAATGTTTTGGAAGACCAGAAGTCATCATTGATCGGGCGCTGGAAGATCTGAAGAAGCTGCCGAAGCCGGGCACGTCAGCAACAGAGCTTAATAGCTTCGCTATCAAACTACAGAACATCATCTGTGTCCTGAAAACCATCGATCGAAGGGGATACCTATTCAATCCATTGATGACACGAGAAGTACTGGACAAGCTCAGCCCGCATCTACGATCTCGCTGGTGTGACTACGCATATGAACACGAAGGGACGGCAGACCCAGAAATCGTCGTGATGTCACGGTTCCTGATGAGAGAAGCTGACCGGGCGCTGAGATACACATACGCCCCGGCCACAGGCGCTGCAACTACGAAGAAAGAAACCCGACCCGCCGTGACACTAAAGAAAAAAGCGAGCGTTTTCACTACGATCGGGGGAGCGGAGGAAGAAATTGAAAAATGCCCCAAGTGTGGACAAGCTCACGCACTAACACAGTGCCCAAAATACAAGGCACTCGCCGTGAATGAACGATGGAGTTTCCTGAAAGAAAAGAAGATTTGCTTCAAATGCGCTCATAAACAACATAGGCGCATGAACTGTAAAGCAAAGCCGTGCGGCGTGAATCAATGCCGCCGCCCGCATCACGAGACTTTACATCAAGAACACGACGAGAAGACTGAAGTCGCGAAGGAAGCCGAACAACCTAAAGAGGAAGCAGTCCTGTCCGTGGCTGCCCGTCCGGCCGCCGGCCCGCGAACAGTCATATTGAAGATGTGTCCTGTCATCGTGTCCGGACCACGGGGGGAGGTGTCGACCTACGCACTCCTAGACGAGGGTGCAACCATTACACTCGTGGACCAGGAGTTAGCATCCAGCATCGGGGCGGAAGGACCATCACAGACACTGCGCTTAAACGGTGTCAACATGTCGCAAGATGAAACAGAGAGGCAGCTTGTGACAATCAAGGTCAGGGGGGCCAAAGAAAAGGAAGCTTACAAGGTCAGAGCGAGGACCATGAAGAACCTTCCACTTTACCAGCAAGCCATCCCTGAAAACCTGCTAGAATATGAGCACCTGAAAGACCTACCTAGGAACGAGGTGTGCTACGAACGCGCGCGCCCCGGGCTCCTAGTAGGAACCGATCATTGGGAGTGCATCGTCTCCCGTGAACTACGAATCGGCGGCCCGAACGAGCCGGCCGCTTCAAGAACTCAATTAGGATGGGTGGTGGAACCGCACCGCGCAGCACCATCATGCAAGAAGGCAAGGTGCTACATCTCTACGAGCCCGACCGATCATCGAACGTGAGCAACCAGGAGCTCCACAACTTGGTCGAGGCTCACTTCAAAATAGAAGCACTCAGCATCCACGGCAAGCCGCGAGTGAACGAAGCGGACCAACGCGCCATCAAGATCGTCGAGACAACAGCGAAGAGAATCAATGCAGGCTACGAGGTGGGCCTACCGTGGCGACAAGATAACATTATCATGCCACCAAGCTACAGCCAAGCACTCCGCCGTCTCAAGAAGATAGAACAGAAGATGGACGCCGATCCAGAGTTCGCTGAGGAATACTCCAGGCAGATCAACAACCTGCTTGAGAAAGGGTACGCGACACTGTGCGGCGGCTCGGAACAAACAAGTCCGGTCTGCTGGTACTTGCCACACTTTGCCGTGAAGAATCCTAACAAACCCGGCAAGTGTAGGCTAGTATTCGACGCAGCCGCACGAAGCAACGGGGTGTGCCTCAACGACGCGCTGCTGGAAGGCCCGGACATGCTGCTGGCGCTACCTGGAATACTACCTGGAATAGCGATCGCGATAACGGCCGACATACAAGAGATGTTTCTCCGCATAAAAATAAGACCAGAAGATCAACCAGCCCAGCAGTTTCTATGGCGAGGCAACGAAAGAGAAGCGCCTCCTGCAAAATATGTATAAAATGACGAGCATGATTTTCGGCGCAGCAAGCTCTCCGTTTATGGCCCACTACGTCCGGAACCTCAACGCGGACGTACATGGGCAAGAGTTCCCGCGAGCCCTAGAAGCGATCAAGGAAAACCATTACATGGATGACCTAGTAGCCAGCTACGATAACCCAGAAGAAGCACGAAAGGTGATAGAAGAAACAAGAGCGGTGCACGCGCACGCGGGGTTCACGCTACGAGGATGGAGCTCGAACGAACGAACAGTGCTACGAGACGTACCCACCGAACTACATGCCACCTCTCCCACGCAACTGGGGGGAGAACAGCCCGAGAGTAAAATACTCGGGCTATATTGGAACGCAGAACGAGATGAGTTGGGGTTCAACACGTCCATGAACGAACCATGCGACGAAGCCGACCGACGAACATGGCGAGCTAGCCAAGCGCTTGCCGACTGCTTCTGGCAGCGCTGGCTACGAGAATACCTGCCCACACTGGTACCCCGTGGCGAGCCGAAGAACGACGCGCGGCCGCTGCAAGTAGGCGACGTGGTCGTCGTGGTCGACAGCACACTGCCCCGGAACACCTGGCCTATGGGGGTCGTCGAGCGCACGCATCCGGGAACCGACGGCAGCATTCGAGTCGTCGAGGTGCGGACCAGAACCGGCATCTTCCGACGCCCAGTGAGCAAGCTCGTCGTCCTGACAAAGAAAGAAGAGGCTGCGCAGGCTTCGCCGGGGGGAAAACTGTTACGGACGCCGACCTAAACTGTAATAGACGCTAACTGTAAATAATAAAATCATATTATAAACATGTTTGAATAAGAATAAGATGTAGCGTTAAGTTTGATAGGTTTAGTGTTAAGCATTATAGGTACAAACCATGTTGTATTATATAATTAAGTAGGATAGATAAATAGGTAATAATAATAATTACGAATTGTACATAGTTTCAAGGCCATTTGGGCGCAAAGTGAGCGATCGAGTGGTCGGTCGAGATTTTCATTGTTTACCCCCGCCACTACTTGCACCCAGGTAGCCGTCTATATAAAAGGGCACTAGGCCCGCTTGAATTCAGATCGAAAATAGCAACTGACTAATACTGAGCTAAGAAGAATAAATGGGAAAATAATCAAGCCTGAAGAATTGTTTTATTTTCAAAATATATACAGTCCACACTGATCAACTATCATGTGTCGTTTACAAAACCAAATGTCGATCGACCCTAAATCTTTTTTGGGCTTATATTAATTCTAAAAGGGGTAACAGTAGTAGCCAAAAGATTGTAAAGAACGGGGAAGCCTTATCTCCTGAACAAGCGGTTCTAGAATTTGCTGAATATTTTTACTCAGTATATAATGTCAAGAAGCCTACATTAGATGTAGATGCGGCGATAGTTGAAGCGGGCAGTCAGAATGGAGCAGGGCGGGTCCATATTGACAAATTAGAATTGGATGACGTAGTACGCGCTCTGCAGCAACTTAAGCCAAAAAAATCAGCAGGGCCTGATGGTATACCGCCGTACATTTTTAGGGACTGTCGAATGGGATTAGCAAAACCGCTGTTGTACATCTACAATATTTGCCTGAATTCAGCTGTATTCCCCGAAATGTGGAAGATTACCCGGGTCGTACCGGTACCGAAGGGAGGTTCGGGAACGAAAGTTGAAGAATATAGACCGGTAGCGGTATTGTCAACAACGGCTAAAATATTAGAATCTGTAATCCATAAGAAAGTATTTCAGCAAGTTAGCTCGCAACTCACAGACGCGCAGCATGGATTTCGGCCGACCAGAAATACTACGAGCAATTTACTGAGCTACATGGCGGAAGTGGTGCCGATAGTAGACAGTGGAGGGCAAGTCGATGCTGCGTACTTCGACTTTAAAAAAGCCTTAGATCTAGTCGATAACGACGTGTTACTGAAAAAATTTGCAGGGGTCGGTTTCACACCGCGTTTACTTAAGTTTTTTGCAAGCTACCTGAGTAACAGGCAACAGTATGTTGATTATGCAGGTTATCAATCGAAGGCATATTATACCAGATCTGGTGTAAGTCAGGGAAGTAATCTAGGGCCCCTAGGTTTTCTGTTAGTGGTAAATGACCTACCAAGTGTTGTACAAGATGCTAAGTGCTTACTTTTTGCTGACGACCTCAAACTTTCTCTTCCCATAAAAAACATCGATGACTGTGAGAGACTGCAGAAAGATATAGACAGAGTGGTAACTTGGAGCAAGAATAATCTCCTGCAATTTAACACGTCTAAGTGTGTGACTATAAGTTTCTCGCGCGCACACGCACCCATCACATACGATTATACGGTGGACGGGGTACCGATGGATAGGGTCACTGAAGTGAGAGACTTGGGAGTCCGTTTCACATCTGGACTAACGTTTCGTGATCACATAATTAAGGTATGCAAGAAAGCATATAGAAATCTAGGATTTGTCCTCAGAATGGTTAAAGGTTTTACTAACATTAAAGCTATAACGACATTGTATAATGCTTTAGTAAGGAGCCAATTAGAAAGTAATGCAGTTATCTGGGCTCCGCATGAAACTAAATATAGTCTCATGTTGGAGCGAGTACAAAATAAATGTATTAGGTACGAATATATGAGGGATTACGGGGTATATCCATTTTACCCATTGATGTATCCAACTCTATTTATCTTAGGTATGGTCGGATATAACGAACTGAGGGTCAGGACGCAACTCACACTCGTAACCTATATCTTTAAGGTAATTAAAGGGAAGATACACCATGCGGACATATTGCGAAGGGTGGAGCTAGTCGTGCCAGACGGGTATGTGGGTCGCCGTCGTCGGCCGTGGTTGCTGGCGGTACCGCGCGCGCGCTCTAACTTGCTGCGCGAGGCGCCGCTGACGAGCGCTCTCCGCACTCTCAACCTCATTGCTGATGACGTCGACATATTGTGTTGCTCTTTGGGTGAATTTGAAAGAATAGCTACCTATAAGATTTGCTATAGTAACGGTTAAAATATTTAATAATTTTTTTTTGTGTTAAAGTGTTAGCGTTATAGTTAAAGTGTGCAACAATATCGCATTGGGTCTAGCCTGTAAGGATATTTGTTTGTTGGGTGAATAAATAAATAAATAAATATTGGTACAACAACCAAAAGAATAGTGTCAGATTGGCAGGCTGTTATTCGGATGTGTTCAGGATGCAGTGCGGAGTGAGGCAGGGTGGTTTGACCTCACCTAACCCCTCTTCAACCTGTATATAAACCGGCTTGTCGGTGAACTCGGGTGTGATTCTGTAAGACCTCATTCTAAACTTCGAATCTGAATACGCTGTGAGTTACTTGATTGGCATTCTAAAAACTCGGTTGATAATTCGAATTTACACTAGCGCCACCTTTGCGAGCGTGTCAGCAAGTTGAACTAAATTGACAGGGACATTTTGACAAATAAAGTATGAGATGACGTAAGAAATATCATTCTGTAAGCTCATTTCCCCGTCACTTCGACGCTCACTTCGGACTCGAACCCGATTCTAAGTGTCAAATATATCAAAGTCATTTTGAACCTTATGCGAAGTGAGAGTGAATAGCGATGTGAGATGCGAGTTGTTGTTTGAATTTTACAGAATCGACCTACTCAGCAGTGCCAATGTCGGGTGCTACGTGGACGGAGTCTGTGTCAATAATATAAGCTACCAAGCTACGCACACTGAGGATATACAACGCCTTGCGTGTTCAATATAATAATGCGTTTAGGGTGCGGCTGGGTCTGCCACGATTCTGCAGTGCGTCAAATAAGTTTGCAGAAATGCACACAGATGGCTTGCATGCCCTTGTAAGGAAAGAGTCTGCATCGCTGCTGAGTCGCGTTAGGTCCAGCCATAACAACATCATATGCGTGTTCGTGGATAGGTGGGACTCTCCACTGTTGTGCCATTGGATACGCTTGGACACAGCCACTGCAGGGTAATCAGTGGACAGTGCCCCCTCTTCCCTAGTATTTGATATTTTATTTTATTTATTGTATTTGTTGTTCATTGTATGTACCTATATGTTGTGTGTACTTATGGACAAATGTCTGAAATAAAAGATTATTATAATTATTATCAATTCAAATTATTTTCTAACCTAAACTCAAAACACTTTAAAGTTTCTTAACAGGCATAGTCGTAGGCGGCTCTATAGTTAAAAAAAAATAGAGTCGGCGTGCCCTAAGTACCGAGCATGCTTTGCTCGCTCTTGCATCCTAAGTTCTCCTAGTAACAGTAGTAACAATGTCTACCTGATTTTTAGCAAAACTATTATAAACTAGCGGGCCTGGCAGACATTGTCCTACCCTTAAAAATAAAAAAGTCGTACAACTCGACTGCAGCGCCACCTACCGGGACCAATTGTGAATCTAAACCATTCTCGAATCCACTGGTCTTCCATCAGCCCAGCCGTTTTGGAGAAGTTCACTTTCATACACACGCACAGAAGATTTTTGTACATAATATGAACATTCAGAAGAATACACATTATAATATAATACAATACAATACTTATAATAGGACATTGACTTTATTTTCAAAATTAGGAGATTTAATTATACTCGATATTATGACAGAATGAAGTGAAGTGACTTTGACTTTGATCAAAAATTCGAACTGTATTCGAATATGTATACATAATACAAGTAAATAAAATTTCGAATTTTTGATCAAAGTCAAAGCATTTATTTCAATTAAACCATTTGCAGGCACTTTAGAATTGTCAAAGAGTCAGTTAGTTAGTCAGAAAGTTAAAGCAGTTGCTCGTTGCGAAACGTAGGGTAGGTCTCTAAGGAGAAGAACGAGCAAAAAACTCCACGGACACTCTTTTCAATCAAGCTTTTACAAAATCTTTGTTACATTATTCTTGTTGCTTCTATATGTGAAAATAATGTAAGTGAAGAGAAATCCAAAACTTTTTAATCAAAAATAAATTTATATAAAAGCCATGGCAGTTAAGAGATGACCAATCTCAACTGACAGAGCCCGTTCACGAACATCGCGCGGATCAGCACCACTTAGCTCAAGCGTTCTGAAGGGAACCAATCATCTAACCCACACGCCACCATCGGCGAACATTTGAGCGAGCAAGACAATAAACCGCCATGCTCATTTATATCAAACGCATTTAATAAATAAATGGCTCCATAGTTCTTAAATGAAAATTTTCCAATGTATGTATGTCCTTCGACAGATAAAATGTTATAAGTAAATATTAATAACGGTACACGTTATTCATGTCAATAATAAGGGGTGAGCAACATAATTTTCTTGCAATTAAGAAATTCCCTAAAGTGGCTGTGAAGCAGGCCCAACATTATGCCAAGCATTTTTATCATTGATATAATCTTTCAACTTATAATATGCTTGCCTGCATAGTGTGCGTTTAATGCATGTTTTAAATTGCCTTTCGATTCGAATCGAGCGGTATTTTATTATAACATAAAATTTTTACACAATACCCCATTTAAGAAGTAGGTACCTACATATGTACTTTTGACAATCTGAAATTTGGTTGATATAATTGTTCCCATATAATTATTCTAGTATTAAAGTTATGTCTGTCACTTATTTTACTAAACAGATGAAGATTTTTCCGAACATGCATGATTTTTTTCCTATAAATATTGACAAGAATCACTATGGGTAAGTGAATTTTATACCTAACGTGTTGTGGATCATGATTTTCGGACAAACAATTTTAGAAAAAGAAAGGGAGTAGGTACCACCGCTATACGATGTCAGCACACTGGAACGTAACTAAGGGAGGCTTTCGTATTTCAAAGCCACACGTTGCGGACCCGACACCGACAATCAGGAAACATGACCGACCGACCTTTTACCCATTAGGAGAGCATGAAAGTAGTAAATATTTGTTTTTTATTTGAGAATGTCTATTGTTATTATAAGACTGTTTTGAGCTTAATTTTGTAAAAATCCAGCCAGCCTTAGGCATTATATTGTACTAGATATGTTAGGGTCGACTTCCAGTCTAAGCGGATACAGCTGAATATCAGTATTTTACATGAAGCAACTGTCTAACCTCCACAACCCAGTTACTGGGTAACACGATACCCTTTGGTAAGACTGGTTGTCAGATTTTTGACTACCAATAACGCCTGGCAAAGATCTACAAATGACAGCTGGGACCAACGGCTTTTACGTGCTTACCGAGGCACGGAGCGGTCTCGTTATGAAATGGATAGTTAGATATCCACGGTCCGACAAGTAGGTATTATAGTAATTAAGCATATATTATTGCTTGATACGAAATGTATTACCATACTATCTAGCAATAATAGTTCAATGTATGTCCCAAACTTATACTAATATTACGTTTAAAAATCAATACATTTTCTTCGAAAAATCGGAGAAATATTGGCGCGGGTTGGTTTGATTTGGCAGAACTAACCTTAAGTAGAATTGCTTTAATATAACATTTTTATAATCTTATCCATACGAAATTAAAACATGCTCACGTTAGGTTTAAGTGCTTTTGTCACGGTTCGTGAAGATGTATTTTATTAATAGATTCATGCTATATTTTTTTCTATAGCAGTAGAAGAAGTGTCTGTTCATCACAAAAAAGAATGCTGCATTTCTGCCAAGACGTATCACGTAGACATGCAGGTCCAAACCCAATTCATGATACATACACAACACAATAGTGCGATTTCATTTTAAACGATTTTAATTTAATTGAATAATATTGTTCGGACATTTTGGTACGGTAAAACTGGCACAGAGCTCTGTGTTAAAGGAAAATGGAGTCTTTAACAACACAGGAATTTTCCTCAAACAAAAACAACACAAGATTCGCAGACAACCCGAAGTCATTATTAGGTTTGGATAATTGCAATCTTTATCTAAATTACGGACCGGTAATTTATTGCCTACATGCAGTTAACATTAAATCCGGAATTAAGCTTTTTTTAGGAGAAAAAAGCTTAAGAAAGATGAAGAAGAAGACTATAAAGTTACTCCACAAAACCCGCTTTTTCGTCAGACAGTAAATAATTGTCTTTCAATTGTAGACAATTGAAAGACAAATGGAAATTATTGATTTATAGATTCAGAACAAACATCAAAATTCATCTTTGTTGGTATTTTATTAGTCTTCCACTGATACATTTAGATAATTTGCATAAACTTGCCCGTGGGTTGTTTTCTGTTTTTGGTACTACTTTTCAAGATGGATTACACAAATAATGTTTACAGATCTAAATTAGCCGATGAGTCTTAAATCTCTTCTAATAATTATTGGTACAGACGCCAGCACATCAAGCCATACCTAACTGTCAAATTTTCCCAATTAAATATTAAAGTTGAAAATCTATCAAAGAAATTTGACAGATTGTAGTAGCTTGATGTGCTGGCCTCTGTACAAGTAAAATTGGTCCACAACTACAAACTATTTTCTAACTTTAAACTACATATTAACTTTTAACTATTGCAAAAATCTCATTAGTGCTTTTTTTTTTGTTTTGTTGTGATTAGTTGGATTCATTTAAATTATTTGTTAGTTATTAATATGCTTAAGCTTAGATACTGCATGAAGTTAAGTTTCCTGCGTCATCATTTCTGTCGTTAAGTTTTACCTTGCAAGTAAATAAAACCGAGTAATTATCATTCTGTGTTTTCTTCTTCAACTTATCACAGCAATAGTAACAACAATAAGACATTAGCTGTCGCGGGCCAGATTGATGACACTAGTCTTAAACTGTCGCACTTGATGGCAATGGCGATGGATGGCGGGCCGGATTTGGCCCGCGGGCCGTAGTTTGGAGACCCCTGACTAGAGTATTGTATGTCATGTAGAGACTGTAAATTAGTCGACGGTTTAACTACATCTAGGGGAATTCCTCCCTGTACGGACCTCTTTTATATAAATGACTAATTACGTGTCTTGTCCAAGATATTCGCTATTCAAATCCAGACACGATTGGGTTTCAATCTTTTACATTAAGTCATTCTTAATAATATTAGTGGTATGGTTTACTGGTTTACGCAGTACGGAGTACCAATGGGATTTTGATGGGGTAATCTGTAAACTTCCTTATTTATCAAAGATGTTAGATTTTATATACTATGACCTCTCGCCTAATTGCCGAGAAGTCGTACACGTACCTAAGTTTTGGTGCCGCCCACCTTCCGCATCGATCCAATTTTCCGATAAACAAATTAAAAGTTTGTAAAGGTCACGTGACCACCGTAAATTGAGCGGATTGTTAAAATAAATAAAAACAATGGACACCTCTGTACCTCTGAACTGGCTGTGAGCGTACAGTTAAAATTACTTCATTCTAGTTTAATACCTTGCAGTATTTCTGGTGAACGTGGTGAGAGTTCTCCTGACGAAGTTGCACCCAGCAGCAACCCAACACGCTTCTGTGGCGGCGAGGAAGGCTGCTCGAGCTGCTCTCATATTGGTAAGTAATAATGATACACAAAAATCATGGAAGATTTTCTTCTATAAGCTTGAAAAACATACGCTATTAAACATAGAAAAACCGTTTTAACTTGGCAAAAGTGGTAATTGCCCTTACGCTTCCTAGCAAATTGAACCAAAATCTATTTATCGTTATTAATTTGAAAAAATATGTTAACTAATACGATAAATATCAATTTAGGACATAAACGATCTTAGTAAACGTTTTTGAAATGAAGAATGCTAGAAAATATATAGTGAAAATTGTAAGTGGATCAGTGACTTGTTGCCACGTTAAAACGATTTTTCGATAGCACAAAAGAGTGCTAATGCTCGAGTAGCTCTGCTAACAATCTGCTCAGTGTCAGTAGTCATTTGATATTAAGTTACATGCTATTATTATCTATCATGCGACATATCAAGTGCTTACAACTGATAAGCCTTACATTCATAACTGAAAAGGTAATAATTTAAAAGTGCCTGTAAATGGTTTACTTAATTGAAATAAATTCTTTGACTTTTGAGAAGATGCGGAAACCATTCTTAAACGATTGGTAAGTCTTGTACTCTTTACAAACCTCTACAAATTATCTGCTGTTATTGTAACAGGGCAGCACAAAAAAAAGAAAAACACTCTTTTTTACGCATCATTATTTTGCTCTTTGTTCTTTTCTACTGAAAAAATGTTAAAAGGCATGAAGGAAAGTCGGGAAAGAAATACTAAATGCTGTTCAGTATTAAACACATAAGTTGAATGCTTTTTATGGTAGGTAAACCAATAACAAACAATAACAGTCGAACGAATACGGCTTTACCGCCTCACGACCTATGTTAAAATTTAAGATTTTTGATTGTTTATTGTTCTAATCTATACTTAATTCCACTTAACCAATGTGCTTGAATGTACCCAATTGCAAAGCTTAGCGAAATTTCTAAAATTTTTATTAACGCTGCAGTTAACATATCCTTCCTGCCTACACTTAATGTCTTTGTAATAACTGGTGTATGCTATAGATATTTTTACCTAAGTAACTTGATCTAACAATACAAACATGGTATCTATTTTATCAACACAGAATTATTCATTTACTAGTGTGAGAGAAAGATATTAGTTTGAGCAGGTACTCATTTGTAATTCATGAAATAAGTACCTCCGTTTGCGCAGTCGTCTTGTTTCTGAGGAGGCAAATAAAAGTTGTGTAAGTACAATTCGTACTATCCAATATTCTGAGCAATTACTGAGTCGTGCGTATAAGCTATTGTGTCATTTTACTGATCTTTATAATAAAGCGACGAAGATTTTATACAGAAATTTAACGATCGTTTTTTGACGTATTTTATGTATATGCGTAAAGCAAAACTCATAGCTACTGCGAACTAAAGTTTCTGAAGCGATATTTACATGCTTGCGACTTATGATTCGTGATACCATTTTAAACTTCGTTTCAGATAAGAATATCTAGGTTTCAAACGTGAATATAGTACCACTACGGTTTCAATCTCGTTACTTTATATCGGCACATCGTACTTTAAAGTTCCATTCCATTGAATAATCTTCCGGAACTTTTTGAGGCGATGACGAGCCGCCATTTGCCAGTTTATCTCCAAGTCATTATAATTGACTATTCCCTAGCAAACATAGCCGATTTCTGATAGGTTAATCAACAACATGTCATGATCAAAGTCATGTCCAGCGATTTGATTGGCTGTTGTTATTTAAGTCTACCAATCAGTTATCTTAACATACGTTATAGTGGTCTGCTGATTAGCCGTTAAAATACAAATTCTGTTGCATATTTCATTGTAGCAAGCAGTTGTTGCCGGCGACTGTGAAACAGGACCTCACTGGCCGGAGATTAGACCATTTATAAAAAACATTCTTTAAGTTCATAAAACTCGGGCACGATCTGAAGGCCAATCCTACTAATTGAAAACGTTCTAAATCAAGTCGCAATCTCATTTCAGCGACAATCAATGTCAAAAGAATTATGGCAGGATTTGTACAAAAAATAATTTTAGATGTTTAGAGAAGTTGAAATTCAAATTCTTATATTCTTGGGTACCTAAAGAGTATCTTCAGGCGTTTACAATACACAAAACAGTGACACTGACAACCGCCGTTTCGCAGTTCTTATACTGAAATTACATAGTTTTATGGGTAATAATATAACAAATAATGATATTTTTTCCACACACTTGTCACATCACTAGTCTGCTAATCTTATAGATCCGTTAACGTCGCTTGTCACTTTCTTTCGTTTTATAAACACAAAATGGGCATCGAGATGAAATGAAAAAGTGTTATTTTCATTTCGTAATATTTTAATTATGCGGGGGTTTAAAAATATGCTAAGTAAATCAATCTACTCCTGGTAATGTATCCTTCACATTGGAAAATAGTTTAAACCCCCTAAATTTTTTTTTTATACAAATGAATGTATGCCATGTACGCCATGATTCTTTTGTCAATAATGTAGGTACATAAATACCTGTTACTTTCTTTTTGATACAAAATGTAAGGGATGGCATTAATTTAAAGTCTACGTTAAACTAATGTTGGTTTCGTGCAACAATAAAAAAAAGGTAAGACAGGTTTAAATGCCAACGTCCCTAAGTTAGTACAATTGCCTCCCTGATCTCTAACTGGTCCAGTAACTTCAGCATCGGATCCTAATCTTTAGTCTTTCCTCAGGATCTGATGCCGAAGTTGAATGATAGGGTAAAAGCTGTTGCGTATACATATATTTATTTTTGAAATTCGTTGTTCACAGATACCTCTGTTCGGCCTGCATTTCGTACTGCTCCCATTTCGACCGCTGCCTGACTCACCTTGGGAGAAGACTTATCAGATTATTTCAGCTCTTCTCACTAGTTTACAGGTAACGTTTGCGTATACTGTGTAGTTGTAAGAAAGCACGCCTAAACCAAAGCTATAGCTACCAAATAAGAGTTTTATTTTATTTTAAAATCAGAAATTCAATACTAATTTACTAACACTAATTTATATAATTTATTACTAGTTTATTTATTAAACGTATGTGATTGTCACACACATACTTTTGAATCACTTCGACGCCACACAGTTCTGACGCGAACTCCGTTCATTAGTATTGAATTTTTGATTTTCATCATCTGCTTTTGCTGTTGACTGTACAATTAAGGTCTAAAGCTTAGGCATAAAGTGGGTACCATACCGTAACAATGCCTAACTTTCGTATTTAACAAAATAAAGATTTAACAAAAATAAATTTAATTTAAATATGTATTGTGTTATCTTGTTACTTATCTATACCAATTGGGATGTCTGAGGCTGTATATTTATTTCTATGTTGTATAGTACCTACAACCAAGGACGTCGACAGGGGGGGGCAGGTAGGGGCAGCTGCCCCACCCCCCCTTAGAGATCCAAAAAAATTTTTTTTTACAGGTTTAAAAAAAAAGAAGGAGGTTTTTGATTAAGAGCTCTTGACTGTGCAATTAATAAAAAAACTATATTTAAAATTATACTCTTCCCATCTACATAAATAAAAGAAGAAACTGACTGACTGACTGACTGACTGTCTGACTGATGTATCAGCGCACAGCCGAACCTACTGGAACTGGGAATATGAAATTTTGCACACGCGTTCTTATAATCATGTACCTACCTATCATGATTTCGGGATTCAACCCCTAAGGGTATATAATTGGAAATAAAATATGTATGAAACTCGGTCATTTTTGTAGTTCAAGACATGAAACCCGAGGTTTTTGGTTAGAAATAAAAAAAAACGTATTTCAGCTTTTTTGGAAATTCCAGTAAAATAGGGATGAATGATGTTTGTATAGGAAATCAAACATCATTGTATGGGAATAGGAGCCCCGCCGTTCGGGTCTGCAGGCTTTAAAGGAACCTGACCAACCGAACCTCGGGGTGCCCTTGATGTCGACCTATAACCTTAGTTTTTCTGTCCAAAGAGTTTGACACAAGATACAAATTATCTCATTTCTTTTTTTTACGTTTCGTTTTATCAATTTTGCACGATATTTTATACCAAAAACAATCTATTTTGACAGATTTGGTAGGTAGTCCATTGGCCGTTTGAACGTTCCGTTCAAATCTAAATAAAACAATTCAGTGAGAAAAAATACGTACCTACTTGGTACGTATTTCTTTTTTTTCCACTGAATTGTTAAGATTTTCCATACAACAGTATTTCACCCCATTCACCCTTAGGGAATATTCAAAAAAACATGTTTTTTGTATATTTAGCTGTAAAGCTGAACACCAATAGTCATGTTTCTATCATAAAAAAAAAATCATTTTCATCCCCTATTTTACACCCTTAGAGGTGATGTTTCCAAAATTCGAATAAATATTTTTTACGTTTAACCGCAAATCCAAATACTTACCAATTTTCATGTTTCTAACATTAAAAATAACGGATTTCACATATAAACTTGCAAATTGAACACCAAAGGGGAGTTGTACAAAAAATCTCATTTTTTTAAACTAATCAACTTGAAACTTGGCAAAAATGTCAATGCCATAGACATAGGTAAAAAATTAAATTGATGTTAATATTTTTTTTACGTAGGGACCTCTCAAAGGGGGCTTAACGGGGTGTTGTGTTTGTGGGAAGTACGAAATCTACGCAAAGTCGCGGGAAAAGTGCTAGTCCTCCATAATCAACTTGCCCCCCCCCCCCTGGGCCACCGGCTGGCGACGCCCTTGCCTACAACAGTGCAGGGGGTAGAAAAACCGCTTACAATAATACGATGATATGTAGTGTGATTAAATATAAAATGTTTGTGTCCAGGGTCTGTGCGTGGCGATACTATTCTGCTTCACCAACCACGACGTCCTGGTCGCCACTAAGACACACTTATCACGATATCGGACAAATAACGAGGGCATTCCTATGACTGGTAACACTTTCCCATTAACTGGGTCGGTTTTACTTACTTATTTCATTAGCTTTAAGATAACTTTAACTATTACTAAGACTCCAGGCGGTGCTCGAACTCAGCGTCGTTTGAAACAGGTGGTACCTAACGCCAATTCAGTAATGAATTTCCATCAAAATTCACTTTAATCAAATTGCATACCTAAAATCACCAATTCGATTACTAACAACGCACATAATAACAGCCTGCCATTTGTAGCTTGAATTATTACAATTAACGCTGAGCTCGTTCGTCAAGATATTATTCACAAATATAAGCTAACTTTAAGCTAAATAAGGTGACCGAATTTGAGTTAACTACGTCCAAAATCGGTAAAGATGCACGCTTTTGTTGATCGCGTCCGACTACAATGTCATAATGAAATTGGAACATAGATACCTAATACATAATACAGTGGATGGACTGTTTGTTCACAAAAAGATTATACGTGTAAATCAATATCAACGATTGAGTATTTTAGATTGCAAAACAGTTAGCTGCTAATTGTGATCTTATCTGGAATAGCTATATTCACCATTATCGTTTTTTAACATACATAATATGATAACCTATACTTAAAAATAAGTTCAAAGGAATCTTTTTTAGTATATATGTGTATCTACTTATGAGAAATATCTTCAAAATACCCTGATAGTCACAAGCCGACCGACGGCGTACCATTAAAAGCATTTCATCTAAGTAACTTCACAGAACCGAAAATAATTCAATATTCTTGTATTTCTTGCAGGCGTATACAATACATGTATGGCATCATTTAATAAGCATATCAAGGAAAATATAACCTTATTGTTATACAAATAACGCATATTTAACATTTTTCAGGTGTAACCGGGGCTGAAAGCTTAGTGAACACAAGAGACCACGTTGTATGACCTTACCCATAATTTTTAGGTCATAATCTATTTAATTATTAGGTATAAGTGATATGTAATTGTAATTATGAATAGTTAAAATATACTCAAATTGTAACTGACAACATGTGAAACGTAATAAAAGATTACGAACTCATTCCACTTTGATTATCATTATAATAAATTAAAACTCGTTTTAAAATTAATTATATTAACATATTCATAAATAATTAGGTATTTAACTAAGTAAATGAACAAAATGTAAACAAGGCGATACTTTTTAACCCCGAACGAAAAAAAACTTTTACATAAACATAACGTTTTTTTATATGCTGGCTTGCGTTTGGCCGCAACTCACCTGATGTTAAGTGATGATGCGGCCTAAAGTGGGGTGAGCTTGCGTAGGCTAACCGGTTCATTCGTGCCTTGAAGGTACCTACCCAGATCGATTTTGTTTCTTTTTTCTTTCTATAACTTCCATTAAGTTATGGAAAGAGTCGCCAGGCATGTTACACTCAAAAGCACTTATCAAAGCCTATGATAGAAGGCTTAGTGACCTAGCATTTAGTAGGAACAACTTGCGCATTGTGGCAAGCGCCAATACGGGACACTTCTTAAACAAGCACATGTTCAACTTAGGGCTAAGCGGTACCCGAACCTGCAGACGCAGTAAGAAGGCTGATGAAACGCCACTTGATCTGCTGGGGGAATGCGAAGCACTAATTCACAAGCGCAACAATCATCTGGGCAAACACCTGTTAAGCCCGGATAACATATATAATATATAATAAGCACAAAGTACGTACGGCTGCGTCGTGCCCGAGCAGAGAGACCGCTCAGAACAAACCACCATTTTTACCACGCACACATTGACATTACGTTTATAGGCATTCTCAAGCAGTTTCAAGCAGACTTCAGACTCGACTGTCACGTGTTGTCTAAATGAATAAATAAGAGACATTAACATTTCACGGCGATCGAGAAAATTTTGTTACACAATATTGCAAAGAGTTCCAACCAGTGTCAATAAAATTTCATAGTCACAAATAAAACCTACAGAGTCACTACAGTAGCAGCCCTGGGGAGTCTGGCAAGTATAGGTAATCATTTTTGAAGATTGCGGGAGCGGTCCTTCTGTACCCTCTATATTTTGTGCCAAAAGCAGATCCTGTAGTCAATTACAGCTGCAGGGTTTGGTGGCGATCTCTAACCAAAACAAGCGGCGATCACAAAAGATCAACCCTGTATGTCTATACTGTTACAATCTCCCTCGGTAAACACCTAGGTGAAGTGAGCTGTCATCCGTCCGTCTGCTTTGTGAATCCCTAGCTTCGGGACGGATGAGATCTCACTTCACCTAGGTGTTCACAGAGGGAGATTTTAACAGAATAGCACTGCTGGTCGCTGTGATACCATAGCCGCATTAAGCCAATAAAAAAACTCAGATCCATACAAATGTTATAAATGCGAAAGTAACTCTGTCGGTTACGTTTTCACGACGAAACGTTTGAATCCATTTTTATGAAGTATGAAGATAGCTTGAACTCCAAGAAAGGACATAGGCTACTTTTTAATCCGCTACTTCGTCTGCATCCGCGATATATTTATCGGAGAATAGAGAGGCGGGCAGTTCGCACAACGTGTGTCTGGAATCCTACCGCCAAAACGGCTGAACCGATTTTGATTTAGTTTTTATTCTTTGAAAGGTGACTTGGTCGAGAGTGTTCTTAGCAATGATTCAGGAAAATTTGTTCAGCCGATTAGAAGATGATCGTCTCTTTTCTAGTTGACTAATGGATGTGCATTCATAGACCAGACGAATTTTGTTTGGGGTCTTTTAAATTTTATTTGTCTTTTGAAAGGCAGTTGAACTCATCAACTTAGAGCACATGTTAACTGAATGAAATAACGACAATAAAACGAACGATCGACAAACGAAAATTAATCAATTAATACTTATGAGATCATGTTGTAGGTGCAATACTGAGTACTTAATTCCAATACCAATTAAATTCAATAGACTTTCAGATACCAGAGGTATAGTGCAGTAAGCATACCTGGCTCGGTGTCTTTAGTGGAACTAACGAAATCACTAGGAAAATTGACAATAGGTACAGACGCCAGCACATTAAGCCATACCTAACTGTCAAATTTTCCCAATTGAATATGAACCTTACGTTTTTGTAATATGGTTGAAAAGCTATCAAAGAAATTTGACAGATTGTAGTAGCTTGATGTGCTGGCCTCTGTACGTGCCACTTTTTGTTCACCCACCGGGCCAAAGATTTGGTGCACTAGAATGTATTTTATTTGTCTTCTTATGACAGCATTGCTAGGTTATACGCCTACATTTAATAATATTTTTCCTTAGGATAATGTGGGCGTATTTAAACCAATGCCCAGCTATTTGTTTCAGAAATTTATTTACTTAATAATAAAAGTAATGATCCACTTATTGATTCAACAACCCACAATATTTATTATTATTTAACGATAACAAAGTACAGGAAGCATCTCCGTTTAATTTCAAAATTCAAATTCACAACAATCAATTGCAGTAGATACAATATTTACATTAGGTCGAATAATGATTCAAGAATATTTCCTACAAGTAGCAGCTGCGGCTGCTGCTTGATAAAATGATTCAATAAATAACAAATCTTTTTGGAATGAAAATTTCTTATTCATTAATCACAAGATGTTGTATTGTTTTTAAGAACTCAAATTAGTATTTTATAAAATATATTTAATAAAAATGTTACAAACTAAATAAATAATAAATATCAATTACCTACTTAAAAACTAATTAAATTTTAATAATTAAGTATATGTAGGTAGGTACGTCCCATCAGTCGTGCAAAAATAGTGTCACAATATAATACGAGGTAGGAATGAAATTTAATTATAAAATTAATTACGTTGTTAACTTGAAATGGTTAGCTGATGGTACAAATCACATCGTAGGTTTATATCACAAGTACCTACAGGAATGGACAATTTGACTGGTTCTACGGAGGAGATAAATTATTCGGTCTGAAATAGCAATTTGACAATATTCCATGTAAAAAATAGTCATTTCCACAGTCGAGTTGCTTGTCCTATATAAAAAAGTGACACAAGTCATCGTACATACCTACCCCACATTATTTATCGTTGTTTTATCAACTAAAACTTTTCACATTCTCTCACACTTGAATATTAACGGCTAACATGTTCTTACAACCAATAATATAATAAAGTGTGTTAAAACATTGAACGCATTGGCCTATACCTTGTTCTTTCAAACAGCCAGCCCGTATAATAAATATCCAATCCCAAAATCGAAATTGGCAACGTATAATCAGATCCTGGCTCACTTTTTTCGTCTCTAAGTAAGTACCTACTTACCGTTTTGGTCTTTCCTATAAAAAAAATAAGTATAACTCCATGGCAACACTCATTTAGACCACAGTCTGGCAAAAATATTTTTTAATTTTATAAACTTAAAAGGACTTTTTTAAAGTCACTTCAGCCAACAATAATTTTAAAGCTCCGCACTTTTTCCAGAAACTTCTTATGCATGGTTCGCGAAATGGTCAATCCCATCGAGTTAATCATTAACGATGCAGCGATGGTTAAATTAACAAAATCAATGTATTTTATTCTAGAAAATCAAGGGATGTTTTGAATTATTTTGCCATCGTGGCAAGCTTCAGCTATACTCGTTTAAATACCTACCTAATCCACATTTTATGCTTGCCATTAACTAAAGTGATCTGTCTGAGCATATCCTAAGCCAAAGAGAATTAATAACCTCTACTGATGATTAACTCAGTTATCTTCATCCAATGAAACTGATGCACAAAGAACTCAGCATGTTTCGATACCCCGGTCTAAAATAATACCCATTTCGACAAGGATCGCGAATGTGATGAAAATAGCGTAAAGTACTAAGAGGATAGCACCAAGGCTTCTTCGGAGAGTGAACTGGCCGATGAACAAGGTGAACCACAAACATAAGACGGCGAGGAGCAAGGAGCCCACGACGAAGTCAATTCCGACAGAGTTGATAATGACAGCAGTCTCGTCCGCGTCCTGCGCGACCAGCGACAACGTCTTGATCAGCCATGGTAAACCCAATGCAAACAATATCGCCAAAGAATTAGCTCCCAAGGCATTAGAAACCCCAATACCACCTTCGCCTGTAACAATAAAAAACGTGATATAAATATAGCTAATTTAATCAGGATAATCAGCGAAACGCTTATAGACATTATAATATCAAGAATTAAGGCAGAGATAAACTAAAAGATATCAATCTGAAATTATTAGTATACTATTTAAAATCCTGTTATCAATAATGGCAGATAAGCAAGTAATTAGCATTGCTTCGCTTGAGTCAACATTTTATATAACTAAAATACGAACACAACACGAATACGTAAAACAATTTGTACACAGTAATCGCTACTTTGCAAATAATATGTACCGTATTTTTATGTCTTGAGAGAGCTTGTTAGTATACGCTATAAAGAAACATTGAAAATTAACTTAAATCGATTTAGCGTTGGTTGATATTCTGAAAATCGTATCTGACGATCCGATTAGATTTTTTCTTAAATTACATTTTAAGATTTTTGACACGAAGCTATTGGGATATATACCTATTATAAAACATTCTCTTTTTAATCTTACTGAAGTCTAAAGTTGAACCTTATCTGAAACTGTAATGATCTATGATGATAACAAAATGGAACAATCTTCTTTTAATTAAGACATGTTATCTACTATGTACTTATTGGAATCGTATAATTATATAAGTTTTAATGAGGAACGACACGTCGAAATCGTGAACATATAATCTACATAATCTTCAGCTTCCGATAATGACGGCAAATTTTATTTTTTGTAGGTAATAGTGTAGGTACTTATACGAAATTGCGCATTATTCATTTCGACCCCCTGTTATATGCGCGGAAATAATTAAATCTATACTATATCGCAAAGCTAAGACATTAAAATCAACAAATATAAAAGAAAAAATTTTGTAACATGGAACATCTATGAAATAAACTATAACTGCCCCTAAAGAAAATGGAAACAGTTATGGTAAACAAAATAATAAAAGTGATTGATTGACTGAGCAACATTCGCATAGCATCCATAGCTTTCGCAGGCGCAATAGTAAAAATGAACAAAATGAGTAAAATAATAGATTTCTCCTTGATCAAATCCTACGTACCTCGCCTTGACATGATGAAAATGGAGCAGGCCTCTGGCAGACATCCACCGAATGCCAAAAACGTCATTCCCATAACTGATTCCGGAATAAAGAAAGTGTGTCCTGAAAAAAAAACATTTAATAAACTAATTAATATTAAGTAGGTACAAATAAAAAAACCGCCTAGCCTTTTCCCAACTATATTGGAGGTCGGCTTCCAGTCTAACCAGTGGATGAATCGCCTGCCTAAATGATCTCCACAACTCAGTGTAACCCTGTGGTAAGACTGGTTGTCAGACTTTCTGGGTTTTGATTACTTATAACAACTGTCAAAGATCTACGAATGACAGCCGGGGGCGGGGCCAACGGCTTTACGTGCTTTCCCAGGCACGGAGGGATCTCGATATGATGATATGATATGGATGGTCATCCATCCAGAGACCGATCGATCCGTGCCAGCTTTTACTTAACAACGAGTCCCTTATAAAAAGGTAGGTAGGTAAGTAGGTATTTAAAATAGAAAAAGGGAAGAGAAAAGGTGGCAAGCAGCGATTTCTATCTGACAATGTTTATATTTCGAGGAAAATATATCAAACATTTTAGGAATTCCTGTAAGGTTAATTATATACCTAATCATAATTGGTCAATCATCGAACACAATCAATAATTTGCAATTTTATTGCTGATTATTCTCGCTCGACATCAAGGTAATGTTTTTAACCTTTAGGTGCTTTCCTAGTACCTACTCCATGCTATTTGTTCTGTCTTATAGTACTTAGTCCAGTAGTCTATTTCGTATGGGGTTTATTATAATCGTTATTTTTAATTGATTTCATGACTCACGACAATCGAACTTGTTTTTTTAATCATTATTGATTTCAATACCATTTAAACAAATTGAAACATTAGTCGAAATGTCATAAGTTGATTTTTATATTTGAGACTATAATATCTTACTTGAAAACAGTAACTATCACTTCATTAAAAAATAGTTTCTAGAATAGTATAAAGGCACAGACATATGTATACCACAGGGTCATTTTCAGCTCTCTTATTCCCCAAATATGTGTCCAGATTCTAATAAAATCCGTGGGTAATTCACTCTGAGCGCACTAAATCCCGTCAAGACCAAATTTATCCGAACAAGGATAATCTTGCTATAGTTACCCACTTTCTTGGAAAAAAACCTTAACGCTGAGAAAATGTAATATCATTCGTAGCTAAACGGGGTCAGGGATAATCCCTGACTCGACGAAAAATTACCATACAATGACTTTTGACCTCAGTGTGATTTTAAAGCCTAACTTTTGTGATGATTATGATGACATTAAGTGTATAAAAGAAGTTAGCATTAGTTAGACTATAATTTGTCAAGAAATTTGATCGACAAAAACTTACCAATAACAGTCATACTCCACGACACGGCGTAGGAGTTGACGCCGATCCAAACGATGCACATGAAGAAAGCGAGTGGGTACAGCCTCTTGAACTTAATCGGTGACGGAATGGTCAGCGTCAACACCAGCTTCAATGGCCAAGTATACAACCACCAGAATTGATACAACTTTGAGTTTTCTTTTGGAAACCGGAATACACTCTTCTCAGGTTTAACAACTACATCTTCAACTGGAAATATATTACAGTATTTAAAAGCTATCCCAAAACTATTGTTCATTTAATTAATTTCATGTACTGCTTTACCTTTATCTACTACGGTCACTTTCTCAGGATTTGCAACATTCGCAACGTCGGTGAAACCTTTGTTATCCACACCTTCTTCAACTGATTTTTCATTTTCGGAAGGAATCACTACTGCTACTGAAAGTAAGCGAAAATACCTTTTAAATATGATTAGTACTAACAAAGGTACTAAACTCATTCTGGTATCATTAGTAACGTACCTTCTGAATTGTTCGTATTTCCGACTAATCTATCATAAAGGGCGAACATTCTCATACTGTTGAACATAACGATGAAGTAGAGGATATAAAGGACTCCTAACACGACTGCCTCATACCACTCAATTTGTCCATCCCACACGAAGGCTACAAGTACACCGACGTTGATCATGTAGATGATGACGTCTCTTGTGACGGGTCTTGCTTCTAATTTTATAGGCTGGAATATAAAACATTTATAATATTAACACCATTATTTATAAAAACATTGGTTACTATCACTTTCTTTTTGAAGGTATAGGTACCCTGATAGCAGCAAGACCTCCCACGGCAGCAACACCAAGAGCATTAAAAATGGCAGATCCTACAATGGTCCCGATACCCATGTCAGATTCAGTCAAAAATGTTGATATAACGTTGACAAAGAACTCAGGACAAGAGGTAGCCACTGCCATGAATGTAGCGGCGGCGACATTCTGAAAGAGAGTACAAAAGTTCTAAGTTACAGTTCCAAGTACCTACTTACTTAGAATAAATAATTAAATTTTCTAATAGTTAGCATGCACTAGGCGCACAAAATACAATTAAATAAAAGTCATTACCTACCTGAGGTATTTTCAAGTCTTCGCAAATAAGTTCCACACATGGGATGAAATAATCGTTACACACGATGGCCAAAAGTGTGAATGCGTAAATACCGAACAGAGCATATAGAAGGAAAGCACCCTGCCTTAGTTGGTCGTCTGAAATTGCAAAACACATATTATTATATTCCATATTTATTCACATAAAAACCAATTACTCGTTTGCAGTAAGTAGGTACAATATTTTTAACGCGTGAATTTGAGTAATGCGTTTTACGAAGAATATATCAATCAATTTTCTATTTACTATTGGACAACTGTGGCGAGAGAATTCTAGATAAAGATTAACTTACCGGTAAATACTGAATCAGGAAAACTTTCGATCGAATCTCCAGGTGAGCACTCGGCCTCACGCGCGATGCCATCCTCCGAGTACTCCAGCCTCGTCCTCAACCACGGAGTCCAGTGCCAGGTGTCTTGCTCTTCATCCAACTTCCTCATTAGCTTCTCGTTCACAAACACGATTTTCCCATTTCTACTTATAGGGTGTACTGAATTGCGGAGTAATGTCTCATCTGTAAATAAACAAAACGTAAATAAAATTTCACAAGTTACATACATAATAGCTCCGAATATTGTGTGTAGTGTCCCACGGGTAATCGATTACCAAAAAAGTCAATTTTATGATAGTGATAATACTAGTTAATAAGGAAATCGATGCGATGCTCGGTCATATAAGCCGTGCCACGATATGGTGCGCCCGGGAACACGTTTCCGAACTATGTAAACGGCAAATTAGGCATTATATGACTGTCAGAGAGGACTGTTAGTTAACTTGAATAGTGTTTCACAGACCATTTCAAATATCATCTAAACGTCTTCAGCGTAACTTTGTAACAAACAATACAACTTGTTAACAAGGAGTTTTTATTCTTAGCATACCTACCTACTCGTACTACAGAACAGTCTCGATAAACTGACAGATTGCTCAGGGCCACCTTATATTAATGCAAATTGTATGCCATTTTCTTCCCTTTACCTTACTTATACATCCATATTTCAACTTACTGAAGTCCTCAATAGCCTGCGAACCGGAGGCAGCCAGGAGAAACGTCCACAGGACGAGGTATAGGTTGGCGCGTGTCATGATGTTCACTCTTCGTGCGACCGTTCCAAACTTATGGAACTGAAAGAAATTACCCATCACTTAAAATCACACGACATCCACACTTTATTAAAACTTGATCCGAAATCTTGCGTACTTGCTGATAGAATATTGGTACACCATATTGATTGTTTAAGAAACATTGAGTTGTGCAATAGTTTAGCACGTTTTCTATACCTAAAGGTATAGACGCACTAGATCATATCGAATTTGATTGATTACATTATTTAAGATAAGAACATGTATCGTAATTATTGATATAAAGTAAGCAAATGTGACAGAATGCTAATCCCAATCATTAAGAAAGACGAAATGTTTCGAAGAGAGTAACCCAGCAACCACGTATAATTAATATACGTGTTCTACATGTAAGTAAGTGATTTCGCTGCCAGTAATTATTACCGTAATCGACAATCTAAACGAATAGTAATAAAGAGAAAATATTTGATTTCTTGTACGTTTATTTGTAAGGGAAAAACTCAAAATATAAACACCGATTTTTTTTATTATTTCACCATTAGGAAGATACACTATGCCATGCTATGGTAATATTCCATTTAAAAAAATGAGTATTCGTAAAAAATAGACGCGGAAAAAGGCGCGGGCAAAGTGTTAGAATAGTATGAATTAAACAAAGAAAATAGCGATTTTCAATTGTTTACCTGCTGTCAAAAGTTTAACCAAAATCAATTAGTTAAATGACTCTTTGTTTGCGACTCGTGTAATGGAGTTTTCAAAAATGGTTAATATACACGCGCAAGCAAATCCAATGAAAAAAGCATCAATCATTTACGAGATAGTAGCTACTTGAAATCGAAAATAGTAATGTTCTACTACTTTGTTTCAGACTGATAGCTACGGAAAGTCCACGATAATAGCACAATCACTTTAGATATAAACTGCTAAACACCAGTTGATAGCCTATTTATTGCTCCATGTTTATATCTGAGGTGTTAATAAAGAAATTGCTACACAATGATTTGTTAATACAGTGATAAAATAAACCAACACAAAATACCTTGTGAATGTGTACTCACTTCAGATCGACTTGCTTTACACAAGGTGGCAGCGGCAGATGTTGTTAGAATTAAAAAAACATGATTGTTCATTAAATACGTTATTAGAGCGATAGCTGCCACTCCGCAATTACCAAAGATCTCACGACACTGAAAGAAAGATATCAATGCCAGAGGTTTTTAAGTAGATAATCTTATTTGATAAGAGACTCCTTTATAGCGATTAGTAGAATTCAGTTATTACAATACCTACACGTCAATGAAACACGCATATTGTTTGTGTACAAGAATGCAATCTCTCACCGATAGGTTCGTAATGTTTTCCTCAATGGTGTCCCAACAGCGGGCTCACGTGCGCTTTGTTTGTTTATCAGACACTATAGAAGAAAACCCTGGAAGTGATGGTAGAAACTGGAATTCACTCCAGTACTCAAAGGTTGTTGTGATTAGTCAGAATTCATAATCAAACGAGGTCGATAACTTGCGTTTGTAGCGATTGCAGTCAAACGCATTTACAGTACTTCTACCGCGTCAGTATTAACAACTCGATACTTGTTCTTTCACTAAACCATTGCAACAGAAATAGACACGGATTTTAGTTCCATTCAACCAATTGGCTCATGCTCTAATTTCTATACAAAAATAAATATTTCACTTCTGCACATTAATCAGTGTTATCGTCAACTGCACTAAATACGGAATACATTCTTCAAAATCCCTAACAAAGCACACACTATTTTAGTAGCCGGAATACAAGTTCGAAACTCCGAAGTTATTTCGTAAGGTGCATATGACAATGATATTGACATATTTATGGGATAGTTCCTCATAGTTACCTAGCAATTTTATTATATAAAAGTTTCTCACCTTCCGCTATGCCAGCCAGAATTCTAGTCGTCATATTCTTTTGTGTAACACAGAAATGTACGGTATTGCTAGGACAATACCTACGTCTTACGCTTATTAATTTCACTAACTACTTCAACACATAATGACCTTATTAACACACACATGTTGTCGAATCGTAGCTAATCAACTTAACTGCAATCATCTTGTAAGAAGTCGGAGTAAATTCATAAATTATTAAAGGTGTTAACACAAACAAAAGCGCTGTCATTTACAAAGGTTATATTGATTTTAATATGCCAAGTAATTCACATCATTAACATAATAATATTATATATAAAGGTATACAATATTATTATGTTTTCATTGGAAAATATAATAATTTTATTTTTAAAGAAATGTATTGGTCTTTACCCGTTTTTGTTATCATCTTCATTAATCTATACGATTAATGGTGTATTAAATGTAGATGTGCATGTCATATCGTTATCTAATTATTTTATGTTGACTAATACGAAAACATAAATTAATAATTACTTATTGGTCTCCGAACGGTAGGTAAGTTTTTTTAAGTCGGTAAGCTTTACACCTGAGCAGATACTATACCATGAGCAAATGGGAGTCTCATGACGAGTGCCACCTGATGCCGCTGAATTTAGGCTGTGATTTTGCAAGCTACGGCTTTGTGAAAAACTATTTTGTATCCACTTATGGAACCGTGGCTTGTAATCCCGTCGTCATAGTGTAGCGTCATAGTGTGTATTTGGTTATAATTTCCACGAGACCTTAACGCCGATAAATTGCTCTGCAGTTTGGCGTATGTTATATTATAATTAACTATAGGTATATGTATTACTAGCTGCCCGCGACTTCGTTCCCGGTGTTTACTTGCGGGGGCCATGAGACTTCCTTAATCCGGCCCTGTCGCAAAATCCGTTCTTAGCGGACGTTTACTAACTATAAACTACCTCCCTGCCAAATTTCATCTTTATTCGTCAAGCGGTTTTCGATATTTCGTGATGAGTGAGTGAGTGACCTTTCGCTTTTACATATTAGAAGATAGATTGTAAAACGAATTTATAAAAAAGTATACTTAGTCTTAATAAATACCTTTATATAAAGTCAGTAAGTAATAGGTTCTGGCATTAGGTACAGTGCGCTCCATTTCCTAATGAATAAACATAAGATCATAGAATACCAATGAATATCATGTGCGGAGTCAGCAAATACTACAGTAATTTATATCTTACGATTATACGTAAGTTCGTTGACTTTTTCACGCTGAGAATAAAAGAAAAATATTTGACACAAAAAAGCAAGTGTTTAAATAATTATAACGTAAGCGCCATTCACTGCTTTACTTTCATTTTCAATTCAAAACAATGGGGAGAATCTTACACAATCTATGAGGAAAATACAACACTCGTCCTATTTTTATCTTGCTTACGTACACACTCAAAACCTCAGTTAATACCCTTTGGAGTATACGTAACATACATTGTAAACTAGGAACTACGAGTATATAGAGCACAGAGTAATATGACATTACGCCTGTATTGGGTCAGTGGGTAGTCTTTGTCAGAAGAGTTGGGCAGAGCTGTTATCCCTGCACACCTAAATTTCGACTGTTATGTTTTAGTCCGTAAGCCTAAAGTCATATACTAGGCAAGGACCAGAGTTTTGACTGCTGCTGATAAATTCCTAAGTAGTACTTCACTTACTTATCCGTCTTGGGAATCACACGTCGCCGTCGTCGTCGTCTTGCGAACTTATTTTCAGCACAAGTAAGGAGTCATCTCATAATGTTCTATGTTATAGGTATGTTATATACCTGATATTAAATTTTGTATGTGTAGTTTAAATATTCGTAAGTTAGTCTGTTTTTAACTTTTTTTAATATTTTTTTTTCATATGCACCTGTCATGTTATCTCTTCATCACCCTTGGTTGACTGGTAGAGAATGCCTAAGGCATTAAGTCCGCCTTTGTACCTTTGTGCATGAAGTATAAATAAATAATAATAAATAAATCACACACAAGTACTCAGCTTTCAATCTAAGCAGTCGGTTATGCGACAGCGAGGGGCTCGTGGCTAAGTAAAACCCGTACAGATCGATCGGTCAAGGTTAAGCTGCGCTTGCCGCAGTCGGTCTGTGGATGGGTGAACACATTTCAGACCCCTCTGTGCTCCGTGTAAAACTGTTGGTCCCGGCTGTCATCTGTTCAATGATCTTTAACAGTCGTTATGGGTAGTCAGAAGCAAGAAAGTCTGACAACCAGTTTTACCAAGGGGTAACGTGCTACAAAATAACTGTATTGTAGAGGTCAAATAGGTGGTCGCTTCATGTAAAAGGCTGGTATTTAGCTACATCGGGTTAGACTACAAGCCGACCCCAACATGCCTAGTTGGGAACAGGCTAGGCAGTTTGTTTTGGTCGACTATGCGAAGAGCTAAAGTAACTATCTATTTATCTAACTTTACTGTCCGGCTTGTTCGTTACTACTACACAAACAACGAGGTCAGTCACAAGTAAGATAAGTACACAGGTCATAAAGGTAAGCATAATTTCTTGGAATTTAATTATAATATCGGTATTAAACTAAATCTTTATAATATATATTTGTTATCTGATAATATATTTTTGTTGTAGATCCTAGCAGGGAACTTTTCCTTATACCGATAACTATGTTGGAATGGGATTCCATATTGGCAAGTCATGAAAGAATATCGATGTGCGTATTAGTTACATCGACCAACTGCCACACAACCAGTAAAAATCCTTGGTTGTCGTCCACGTAACCTGTAACGATGGTTCTTGGATTTATCAATTACTAGCTCCCGCACGCGGCGGCGGCGGCGTCTCCCGCGTGGACTATTAGTACGCTTAAGCTGTCGGATAACATTGGCGAAATTACACAATATCTTTGTAAATAACTTTTATTGTATTATTATATTTTACGATTTGGTAATATCAGGTTATATATGAAATTGGCGTTTTCTAAAGGAAACGGAAAACGAAAAGAACATGATATATTCGATGAAAGTATGTAACCATTAGGTATCATCTATACTTACGCGCGCTCTTTTCCAGTAGCTTCCCCCATACACAACATTAATATCTTTCGGGCTGTTTCTGCAGTGCTAGTACTTCATTGGAAACAGACCGACGATGTCAAAGAAAAATCAAATGGCGCGAAAACATATGAATCACTAAATTCTAAACATGAGTCACCGAGCGTAAGCTATACCTCTTTACTGTTCTCTTTGGGCTACAAGGGCTACACTACCTATTCGTTTTGATGGTCTCGGCGTCCGCAAAATTTCCAGCGTCAGGCTATTTTTAAAAAAGGCTTCGAAGTACCGTGTTTGACCAATGTGGTGAACGCTTGGAGAGTGGCTTGCCCGGATGCAGATCGTGATCGATCGGATCGTGAACCCATCTTACCAGAGACTGGAATGAGCCGCTCTGCAGGTTGGTACGAAATTATCTAATCAATACGTCCACCAACTCTGCTGAGAATGCCAGCCTACTGGCTGTGGGAGAGTGGGAGTCTGGCCTCTAGCTTCAGGCACTCCCGTCACTTAACATGCTGGCTATGCTGGATGATATTGCCTTCCGGCTCGCTACATGCCTGCGTCTTAACGTTTTTGCGGGGCTCCACATCGCTTTCACTGCGTTGAAGCTGTCGACGGCTTCAGATATCATGGCCAATCCTGCAGTAAGAGCGCAGGCTGGATGGCACGGCACGTCATCATATACATCTACCGTCGTGCTTTTGTATCGGCCGGGGTTCCTTCTATTTAAGAACCCAATAGCTTGGTACGCCGTGTATGCGAAGAGACCAGATGGGATGACCATAATGCCATGGCAGTTGGCCTTTGGTGTGGGATGCAACATGTGTTGACACCCTTGCACCATCCCATCTTGCTAGCACGAGGTGTGGTGTTGGGGCGGATGCTGCAGGTACCGAAAACCTCAAACGAACCGCAGACGCAGTCTACTTGGAAGCTATATGTTTGACCCGTATGGGATGGAAGCGGTGTCCCCTTGTTTCGCAGACAGAAATTTCATAGAATTTCGTTTCCCAGAAAATGTTTAACATAATATTTGGTTCTCGTATTTTTATTTCGACTATTATTGTTTCAAAGACTATTTACTTCAATGAAAAATATTTTACAGAAACACAATTCAATGAATTTTTAATCACATTTTTTTGTTTAACAAACTTATCAAAAACTAGAATTCTTTTTAACGAATATTGTTTGTTTGTTGTATTTTTCTATGGAATTTATTTCAACGAATGTATAGATATAAATAGACAAAAACAAAAATGTTGTCTTAAAAAGTCAATATGTTGTGCTACCAATGTTAATGACAGAAACGAATCGCTGCGAAACCGACTCCACGTAGTCTTGTTTGACCTACCCCAAGAGTGTAATTTAAATCTGCGTAGGCGTGGAGGGGCGAGGCGGCCCGCGAGCTGAGGAGCAGGTGGTTTTAACGCCCGCCGGCGCGGCTGAGGCTGGCCGGCGTAGCCGGCCAGTAAGCCGAAGCTGCGGTGGTGAGCGTGAATACCATCTGCGACGATAAGCTCGCGTGGGACCGCCGGAGCCCCGCAACGCCGGAGCCGTAACAGAAACTATGCCTGCTGCATGTTGCATGCTCGCTTGCATGATGCATGCTTGCTTGCATGATGCATGCTTGCTTGCAAGATGTATGCTTGCTTACATGCTGTATGCTTGCTTGCACGCTGCATGCTTGCTTGCACGCTGCATGCTTGCTTGCACGCTGCATGCTTGCTTGCACGCTGCATGTTTGCTTGCACGCTGCATGCTACATACTTGCTTGTACGCTGCGTGCTTGCTTGCATCCTGCGTGGTTGCTTGCACGCACGCGCAGTAAGTTTGGTTAGAACTGAGAGTCCCATTCCTGGGAATAAGTTTTATATTAAATAAAAAATATAAGGATAAAGAATATTTGATTTGTTATTCTATGATATGATTATTCTAACAATAAACTTTATGTGAAACAAAAATCAATGATTTGAAAATCTTGAGAGTGAGTATTCTGAGTATTGATTATTCTATGAAACGAAATTATTAGAAAAATTTTATGTGAACCGAAATTCTATAAAACTATTAGCTATGAAACAACGTACAACCGATGGAAACACTAGTGCACTCGGACGCATGACCCAGGACCATGGGGTCCGAGTCCTACTCTTGTTTTTTGGGACATCACCAAGCTGTTGGGCGACTCTTCATAAGACCCGAGAGCTGGCTTATTTTTAAGTTTTGTATATACAGGGTGTTTGGTAGCTCGATGCAAAGTCGTAAAGCGGAGCTAGTATAGACTATTTATAACCATTTGAACCAAACTTGTCTTAGACGAACGAGACCAATTATTTTTTAGCTAAATTTTAATGATTTTTGATGACATAACCCAAAATATTGCAGTTAGTTGCAAATAATGGCCTGTTTGAAAAAATACATTGTTTATTTTTATTTTAAAGTACCTATTATGTAAGCAATTTTTATTTAATATTTTATTGACCCAAGGTGATTGTAAACGGACATAATATTATTGTTTTACGTTGGTCGTATTGTTTAAAAGTTTGTGTAGCTGGAGATACAGCGTCCCTTTTCCTGACCGTCGGTACACACAAATGCAGCGCCGAATGTGCAGCAAGGAACAAGTGTGTCAACTCAAAACGGGTCACTATGACCCAGCGTCATAATGGCCAGATCACCAAAACGCCAATTTCATACATGTAAGGAACTAAGGACCCAACCTGAACCTAACACATCCTGACTGACAGCCCTGTCAGGCTGATAAGTGCTCTATAATTCAAACAGAGTTTATATCATAGAAAAACTATAACAAATAAGGTTGCCTATCACTAAAGTTGAATAAGGTAACTATGCAGGTAACTCAGCGATAAAAAAAGGCCCCTTGAACAAAGATTGGTCCCAAATAGCCTAGCAAAGAGCATATAATAGATAGCTTGATAGAGAGAATTGGAAGAAGAGTGCAGTGGGAAAAAAAAACTCCGCGATACAATTCACAGCAAATGTTACTTTAATTACCAACTCATGGTATGCATTAAGTGCATTCAGCATTAAACATATCACATCTTAAAGTGTATTAACCTAAGTATTTAGATAATGAGAGAGAGGTGAAGCAAAAATTAATTACTTTAGAATAAAATCTCAATTCATAATCGCAAGACTAATATCTGCGACGTTCAAAATAATCTCTTCTATTTTTATCTACAGTCTTGGTATCGATCGGTTTGATAATAGCGTTGTCCATCCACCTCTTCTTGGTATCACATTCGTTCACGTATATCTTGTTCCGTGACTTGCTAGCGACCACTTTGATACAAGAATCGTAAACCACTCGGATTGTGAAAAACAGTATTAGGTCGAAACCGGATATTAGAGTGAAGCCGAGCATGAGACTCAGGAGACCACCAAAAGCAGCTGAAAACATACTAGTAATAACTATAATGGTCATCGCATACTTATACCCACAGTTTATACTGTGGGTATAAGTATGTGGGTATTAGTATCTTATACAGTACCGCTCAGAACGGCAATGGCCCGATCAGATTTAACTTTACACAATCCAACCGTTAGCCGTCAATTTCAAAGCCGCCTACGAGCCGTCAACTTTTAGTTTGTCATTATGAAAGTTATCTCAACATGTACGAGCTAAAGCCTTTACTTGAATGGCAAATTATTTGCTGTATCGGAGTTGCTGATATAATGAGCGATCTAAATAAAGCTAATCGCACTATATAAGCGTACCACAACCACAACCACATCACAACAAAAACACGTAGTCGAGCACTATTTTCTATAAAAATGAATAGTTTAATTCACACTGACCACTTTGTCGTTACGACAACCACTGCTTGACCACCTTTTGACGCTGCGATGTGGTGTGGTTGTGGTACAGACAGCGTCATCAACCCCCCACGCATTGAAATCTCTTCGGGAACGGGGTTAACAGTTGATGACGCTATCTGTACGTGTGAAACAAGCCTGAGACTGCAGTTCTTATTAATGTCTTTTCTATTTCTACCAATATTATAAGATATCTTCTCCGATACACTCTGCCAGTTTTGCAGAATGCTACATTTTGCCCTTTTTCTGTATTTTTGCGCTTTTTTCATTATTATTATTATTTTGAATTGAATTTTTGTTTCATCATCATCATCATCATTTCAGCCGAAAGACGTCCTCTGCTGGACATAGGCCTCCCCCAAGTGGCGCCACATTGACCGGTCCCGTGCGACCGAATTTCGAATTTTTGTTTGTATACATTCTATTCTTGATCAGTGTTTGTTTTATTTTTCTTTGTCTTTTGTCATGTCACTACGTGACCATTTACATTTAGAATAACGTCCAAATGCTTGGAAAGTAATCCAAACTGCTGCAACTAAATGCTCGCCTAATAGATGTAATATTATTAATAAATTAAGAGATCAAGTTTGTAAGTTTGGGTGTAGGAGGTAATCGCAGAAACAACTAATCCTATTTCCAAAATTATATTTTTGAAATCGGTTGAGTGGTGATGATGAGTTTCTTTTTCTATTTACGAATAGAAAGCTACTCTTTTGCCGAGTTGCACTTTCACGTGGATGAAGTCGCGGGCTAAAGTTAGTTATAAATAAAATGACTATTCATCATTGCGATTTATATTTCTGAAGGGTAATCTATAATGTAGTAGGTATATTCTTTAAAACGGAATAAACTACTAAGTAACTTGCAATAAACATGACCCCAAAAACCATCGATATTTATATGTACTACGCACATATTTCTATGCCGAAAACTTGTTGCGAAACTTTATTTCACCTTTCGGGAAAAACTATCATCATCATGTCAACCTTTAGACGCCCACTGCTGATGATGATGAAATGACAACTTGATATTAAGTATATACTTTGTTATTATTAATTCTTTATTTATTCACACTGAAATGTACCGACTAATTTAGAATACTAAACTACACTCAGCAAAAAACGTTTGAAATATATATTTATTTCACTTTGAAAATTAAATTTGTTTAAAGATATATAATGTACACAGCTATATCTAATAATAACGAAGAATCTTGTAGTAAAATAAATCCATCATCTGCATCTGAATACTCACCTAGAATATTTTGCCAATTCAAATAAACATCACGTCTATATCTGGTGGATACCAAGTCGTTGAAGAAAACATTTAATAGAGATCGATTTTTTATATTGACGTCATCACTGAAATGAAACGACAAAAGCTGTTACATTACAATCGTACAATCTCGAAGACAAAGAAGGCATAGCATTGTCTGTATAATAGTCTAGACGAGGTTTCAAACATAACCAGCAAAGATGAGTGATTGTTCCCAATTATTTATAAGTCGTTCAGATGTTGATGGAGGAGCTCGTGGCTAAGTTAAATTCGTACAGATCGATCCACAGGTCAAAGCCTTAATCTTTGGAACGTGGCGGGCACGTTCCGTAACCCAAACGACATGCGTTTAAAACGGAACATACCAAACGGTGAGACAAAGCTAGTCTTGTCTTGGTCTTCGGTATGTACTAATATTTGCCAGTAGCCTGAATGAAGATCAATAGATCATCAATTCTTGGTAATGGATATCTATCTGGTTTTGTTATTTCGTTGAGCCGCCTATAGTCGATACAAACTCTAATATCGTCTGTACCTTTAGGGACCATGATAACAGGAGCTGCCCAGGGTACTGTAAGACAATCTTTTTTATTTAATGTGAACTTAAGTATTGTTTAAAGAGTATTTAACAATAATGTATTATAAATATAACGGAATATTTTATTAAACGAATGTAACTATATTTCAAACATTTTTAAATTGCATATCGAGGTGTTGAAGTGTCTATACAGAAACGCCACCATGTCAGTCCGACTACAGGACCAGACCTCGGAACCTATCCTTCTGCAGCGAGGTGTGAGACAGGGAGACGTCATATCTCCGAAACTGTTCACCGCTGCATTGGAGGATGTCTTCAAGTTTCTGGACTGGAGCGGGCTAGGCATCAACGTCAATGGCGAGTACATCTCTCACCTTCGGTTTGCCGACGATATAGTGGTCATGGCTGAGACCATGGAGGACCTCAGTACAATGGTCGATGACCTCAGTAGAGCTTCCGAAAGAGTGGGTCTTAAAATGAACATGGACAAAACCAAGGTCATGTTGAATGCCCATGTAACACCCACTCCTATCAAGATCGGAGACTCTACACTCGAAGTTGTAGACGATTATGTCTACCTGGGACAAACGGTCCAGTTAGGGAGGTCTAACTTCGAGAAAGAGGTCAATCGTCGAATCCGACTCGGCTGGGCAGCCTTCGGGAAGTTGCGTGGTATCTCCTCGTCCAACTTACCGCAGTGTCTCAAGACGAAAGTCTATGACCAGTGTGTGTTGCCAGTGATTACATACGGGACCGAAACGTGGTCGCTCACAATGGGCCTCATCAGAAGGCTTAAAGTCACCCAAAGGGCAATGGAGAGGGCTATGCTCGGAGTTTCCTTGCGTGAAAAAATCAGAAATGAGGATATCCGCAAGAGAACCAAGGTTACCGACGTAGCCCGAAGAATTGCCAAACATAAGTGGCAGTGGGCATGGCACATTGCTCGCAGAACAGATGGCCGATGGGGCCGAAAAGTTCTAGAGTGGCGACCGCGAACCGGAAGACGTTGCGTTGGAAGGCCTCCCACTAGGTGGACCGATGACCTGGTAAAGGTTGCGGGGATCCGCTGGATGCGAGTCGCACGAGACCGGTCAATGTGGCGCCACTTGGGGGAGGCCTATGTCCAGCAGTGGACGTCTTTCGGCTGAAATGATGATGATTATGTTTTATAAGCATGTATCATTGACCATCGCTGAGCACAATTTCCGTTCAATTTTGAACTACTTATTTAAAGGTCGGTCACAACATTTACTTGTAATAAAACATCGAGCCGCTGTAATATGTCATTGTTACATAGCATGGAAATGTTTATTTTTAATTTGAGCGTGTGTTGCTTAAATTAAAAATGGCTATGCATTTTACCGTTTGTTTTGTGTGTCCAAAGTAATGACGGTCTGCACGATCGATCTTAAAGTTGAAGCTAGTTATGCTGGAGAGATACCTAGTAAATATCTATGCACCATAAACTTCTAAAAAGGTTGTCTAAAGGGAAGTTGAATTTGGATAACTCATACCTAGTCACACATATATGTGTACATGTGTGTAAGTATATGTGTCCATTTAAGTGTGTCTATATGTGTGACTGAAGTGAAGTAAAGAAGTTGATGATGCATATATAACAATACAAATACAACTCGTAAAATACGGTCAAATCCTGCAAAAAAAAATCAAAGCCTCTCCTCTCTGTATCGTGTCCATAGCATGTGTAATATCATATTGCTCAGAAAGTACTCCGCCAAACGGACGGTGCTTTCGTCCGCGTTTATCAGTTCCACCCGGGTGCAGCTGTCAGGGCATGCGAGACAAGATTGTGAGAAGGGTTGTAAAACCCCGCCTGACCCAGAACACAGGCTTTTACAGACTGATATCTTATCAATCGATATACGTCTGCAGTATGCATAATAAACTAATAAATGTATAAGAATACACAGACATTCAGATAGGCAGTCGCTCCATTTAAAATACTGGTAATCAGCTTGTGTCCGGTTAGACTAGAAGCCAATATCAACATAGCTTGGCAATAACTAACAAGACGATGATGATAAAACTTACAAGAATGGAAGTCCATTAACGTAGACGTTGTCTGCCAGGTTACCCAGAGCGACTTCCAAAGGATAGTCGTAATGTTCACACTCAGGAAAACATTGGAAATAATTTCTTTGCTCTTTTGAATTATTGTGGTTTCCGTCTTCATCTAAAATAAGGAATGCATTAATACAAACTTCGGTCTTACTTTCAATTTATTAAACCAATTTTAAAACTTGTCGCAAAGTTAGTCAAATAAACTGTAAGAATGACGATAATAATCTGTTGACCTACACTTTCGGAATGCTGAAGTCTACATACTTACTGAAAACAGTATCTAAGCAATCCATGTCCTTGAAATTGCAAACCCGGTAAGATTCTGAAAAAATAATTACTTATAATAATTTGCACATAATCTTGTTAAACCTTGGTGTACCTACTTAATTGAGAGTTCTATCTATTATGTAATTAGTTTTTGTTTTTAATATTGTACGCTTAAGTGTATAGCGAGTCGCATATTCTGTTCATCATGTTCAAAACAACGTAACTAAAGTTGTGTATCTATTGATTATGCTGCTATATGACCGCTTTTGTGGTACGGGTGCAGTGTGTAAACAAGTAAATGACATATTGAGTTTAAGGAGGTTTTATAGAGACTGTCTCACTGAGGGTGACAATAAAAGGCTAAACTTCATATAAAACACGACGCGACATATTTATAGCCAGATACAATGAGGTACTACTATGGCCAGATACTGTATATTGTACACATAGAGTTGACATATACTGGATATGTAGGTATCACTTGTAGTTGTGTGTACCTAGTATCTACCTAGCTTTTAACTTTGTTTTAACTTCAAGAAAGTATATCTACCTACCTTATGTTATATAGGCACACGTCTCATGTCTACCCACACTCCATTATAAACTACTCCAACTGTTAATTTTCCTACCGTACCACAAGTAAATTGAAAATCCGTGTACATAGTTTAATGTGTACCTATGTCCCTGAAGAAGACTCGTACTGGAACACGCGTACATTGTTCTAATGTCTGTTGTGACCTTACACTTTAATATAACATTATTCTATCTTGAATAAGATGTGTTATGTGTTGAAAAAGCTTTCAAAAAGATAGACAAATATAGAATAGAAAATATAACATTGAATTAGGCATAATAGATAGTTTAATTCCTATTCATTACAAAATATGAGTAGGAATATTCCAATCTATTGAGCACGAAACAGTATACGTAGGCTGAATATCGGGACTTTTTATTCAGGTAATTATAATAAGAAGTATAAAAGATTAGATTACCTTCTTTGGGAAACGATACCGGAATACAATCACAAACTTTCTTTATCCACTTCACCTTCTGATACGCCATGCAATTATGAAAGGAGTATTGGACAAATTTACCAATTTGTACCTTAAAACATAATATACATGTACTAGAGGCCACAAAACATCATCTGTATATTATATTACATGTGGGTAATAGACGTAAAAGGCCGACGCGGTTGCTACGTTGTAGGGGCAAATGGGTTGGCGATTTGCAAATACATTTTGGACCGCCTCGTAGTAATCAAGAAGAAGAAAAAAGAGAAGAACAAACGTAGATTGTCGAATGATAAGAAGCTTCACAAACCGGGCGCGGTCGTTCACCTCGTTTCCTGGTTGTTACCGTCCAGCAGCTGATCAGCAGAGTCCTAACCATTCAAAAATAGTCGCTTACTAGTGTCTCATTTTTGCGATAACCGCTGATACAAACCTCCACATAATGACGCGTGACGCCACTACGTAAGATAAATAAGAAACTACGTCAATAATTAATTTCAATTAACGTTGATGCCTAAATTTTATATAATTTGATGAATATGGGAGATAGGTAGATCGCCAAGGCCCGTATCTGTTGTATGTGCGTCAATAACGATGTGCGTTATTAACAGAATTAATCACGGTAATCTTATTGTTTAATAGATCAATCGAAAGACAAAAACGAGATATGGCGGACACCTGATTTCTTTCATAGGGTGTGTTGTTTGTGTCGTGATTGGAATGTGGTTAAGGCGTCTGCTTTTCAGCTTGAATCGAGATTGCGAGTTCGGAGGTATAAATGCAACTTCCAACTAAGTTGGGATCGGCTTCCAGATTAACCGGATTCTGGAACCGACACAGGCGGGGGTCTTTGGGGGAGACTTATGCCCAGCAGTGGACGTCTAAGGGCCCTTTTCCTGTCATGCGGATTATCGCCCGCGCGCGGATCTGGCCCGCATGCGGGTGATAGCACGCTCCTGGCCACACGCGTGCTGCCCGCATGATAGGAAAAACATGTATGAAATGATAAAATGTGGGCTTCTTGCATGCGGAGGAGATCAGCGTGCGGACGAAGACACGCATGACAGGAAAAGGGCCCTTAAGGTTGAAATGATGACGATGATTTTGAACGCCTGTCGGACCCACGACCCAGTTACTGGGTAACACAATACCCCTTGATAAGGCTGGTTGTCAGTCTTTCGGGCTTCTGTCTACCCGTAATGACTGTCAAAGATCTTTAGCAAGTGTGGTGATCAATATTTATGCCTTCTTGGTACAAAAAGAGACCTTTGCCCTGCAGTGAGTCAATAATGCATAAAGATTATGTACGTTATGATTTAAATAGGTGCAAGTAAAAACTAATAATAACTGTCTGAAAAACTTCGCAAAAAAGTTTTGGCAATAAAGACTACAGGTTAAATTACCTCGTCGCTGTAGTAGCATTGCCTTTGTTCTGGTGTAAATGCCCTAATGCCAGCAGTAGTGTATGTTCGCTCAGGAGAGAGAGCTATCAGCAGCTCAGTGGAGGGATTCACCATCCGCACCGGAGAGTCCAAATCAGGAATGTTGTACGCGTTATCTATAATCACCTGTTCGGAGAACAAAACGTTTATTAGGTACACCTATACTAGCCTATTTCTTTTTGTTTACCAGGAATCTGAAATGGGGTCATTGCACTCATCGTTATGAACAACTTCTACTTTGGGACCAACCCTGAAATCGCGATACCAGCTGATCCATACATTTTCTCATTCATATCATAAATGAGTAGGTAGATTAACTGACTTTTTAGGAATCCGTACATCCGCATGAAAAACGGAAGTATTATAGGATCACTCGTCTGTCAGTCAGTAACAGCCAATTTGCTTCAAATCTACTAGACTAATTAAATTTAGATTTGGTATACCTACATTATTTTTTTGTGACACCTCAGACCTTTTTTTACTTGATCTGAATGTGACACAAACACAAACGCATAACATATATAAATGAATTTTGGACAAGAGGGTTTTAAGAGGCACAAAGAGGCAGTAAAATGTTTAAAAAAATAATATAATATTGAGCATTCCCCCTTTTATCTCCGGAAACAGAGACTACAATTTTGAAAAAAAGAAACCAGAAAATAGTTCTTTATTTATATATTACAGGAAATCCCAAGAAGTCTCTTAACATAACGTGGTAAATCTTTTAATATTGTGCTTACAAACTTAATTTTGCAGTTTAAGAGAAATGTTTTTAGACCACGGTTGGCACAGTGGTTGACTGATTGGCTGCTGCGCTGTGTGTCACGAGTTCGATTCCCGCACGGAACTTATATTTGTATGGCCTACAGATTGTTCCGGGCCTGGCTGTTTTTGTATGTGAGTTTATATGTTTTTAAACACACCCACAATACAGGAGAATTACCTAGTGTGGGGCATAGATAAAAAAAACTACTATGTTTTGTTTGATCTTGGGTTATTTTGTATGTCCTTAGTGTTAAATATTGTATGGTTTTATGGTGTAACGTTGTATTGTTATTTCTCCTGAATATAATTAAAATAACAACCAAATACCAACAATTAAGCTCACAATAACAAATAAATGTCAAATAAAAACCACAGACGTATTAATATTAGGGACGTCCTAAGTTACTATTAGCAATAGTACTAGTGAAGCCCGCCTAATTGTTGTACCCGAACGTGTGAAATGAAGAATATTGTCTATGCTAATTACCGTATTTAAGCCACGACGACGGCCATGAGAGTTCCCTTTTTGAATTCCGGCATTGGCGATACAACTAAGTACAATACAATATCGTATTATCGTATACGCGTGTTCTTCGCCATCTTATTTTCCTGCCAGCCAGTATTTTATAGACTTCTATTAGTCAAAGTATTAAACTCAGTGAATTCGTAACCCCATATTGGGGTCCAAATTCTGGCTGAACATCTGGATCTTTCTATATCCGCGGACATCAAGAGCATCCCAACGTTGGGTGCCGCACCACCGCTCTTCCGCACCGCCGGACAACATCGAGCTCCGCCCCGGGTCCCTATTTGTCCCGCGTGGCCGCGTCGAGCTCACTTCGGGTCTGGCAACACCACCTGCCGACCGTCACCACAACTGGCGTCTCCAGCGTGGCACACCGCTGTGATCGTCGTGCCCAAGGCTGAGCCAGGAGAGTACTGTACAACTCCCAGGGGAGGTTGGAATGGAATTAGTGACCGTAAACTTACCCACTCCTTTCTTTAATATATTTTTTATGTTGACCGATTACGTTGGTTTTTTTATTAATTCTCCACGTAACCCCTACGTCACAATGGAAGACTTCGTGTACGAGTACAACGCACACTTGAGCTGTTTTATTTAGTAATAGCCATAGTAAACGTTTTTCATAATGATGAGTACAAAGATTTTTTTTTCAGGTTTCTGGTCAACTAAAATAAGGCTGTATGTGGCAGGAAATGGTAGTAGGTAATACAGCTCTTTATAAAAGCACCAGGGGGCCTAGACAAAATCCCTTTTCTGTTAGCGTTAACGCCAATGGAAAAATCAAATTGTATGCAGTTGACATATTCGCATCACGTGATATCTGGTAAGCAAACGTCAAGTCCATACAATTTGAGTTTTCCGTTGGCGTTAACGTTAACAGAAAGGGATTTTGTCTACAGGCCCACACCTATTTTTAAGGTCTAGCAGCCTTGGTGAGTTCCAATTTCAAGGGTCCCTATGGGTATAATTAAAGGCACACGAAACATTTCAGTTTTGCTTCTAGAATGACCACGCACCGGCAACGGCTTCTGGTATTGTTAATATGTGGCTTAGGTCATCTAGCAAACACGAGATTGCTCGAGAATGTTACAATACGACACTTAACCATCTCGAATAATGTAGACTGCTCTCGAAAGTCCTAGACCCTGTAGTTCTGCTAGTCGACAATAGATGGCGCCAGCTTGTGACGTAGTTTCGCTATTCGACAATAGTTGTCGCTATCTAGCGTAGTTCTGCTACTGGATAATACTACTGGCGCTAGCATGACGTTTTTATAAGATAGATAATAAAATTGTCTGTAAGATGGTGTAAGTTTCGTTTAATTATACCTGGTAGATTTTGTGTGATTGTCAATGTTTTGTCCGCGTCAGACACAACTTCGCGTGTTAATTAATCTACATAATATGAATATAATTAAAAATATTCACTTACTAAATGATTAAGACAATGTTCTAGTTTAACATATATTTTTTTCAAATCATTTACACTGCGCATTTTGACGTGATTGTCAGTTTAAAATCTGTAAAAGTAGTTAAATAGCCCCTTCAATAGCGGCATGCTACTTAAGCAAACGACATCTATCGAGGTAAACTTTTTTATCTTTATCTTCAAAAAGTTGTGCTTTACGCAGTTTGTATGCCTACAATTTGAGGCCATTAGCGACAATACATTGCACCACGGAATATTGCACCGTCGAACGACTTACACCACAGATATAGATAGACCCTAGATTACGCAAGTATCACGATCTGTACACAAGCGTGCCATTTTTTGACTACCTATTATAATAATAATAATAAAACTTTAATTCGGACAACAAGGATCCATAGAATGTTAGTAACATAGAAAAACTTATCACCTAGTGTTAGTAAACATCAACCTCCGCACAAACTGCTGTACAATTGGAGAGCCGAAGCTCTCTGCAACAGTTTTCAGGATGCTGTTTTGACTGTCCCTCACTCTCCTCAGTAGCGACGCGGTTTTCTTGCGTATAATCGCATAGAAACCGTCTGTACGGGTTTGCGCGAACATTTCCGACGCGCTACAGTAACGAGGCAGTCTCAACAACATCCTGAAAGCATTGTTATATTGGACGCGCAGGGCATCCAGCGATCTCTTAGTATAATTGACCCATAGATTGCTCGTGTACAGACTTTGGCAATAAGCCTTGAAAAGTGTTACTTTAACTAGGTCTGTACATCGCGCAAATCTACGAGACAACATATTACTCCGGACCGCTAGAGCCCTACGCTCCCTCTCAATGTCTACGTCACAATGTTTTGTTTTTCTTAAATTTGGTATTACCTACCTGGTAATACCAAATTTGAAAAATACTGAGGGTATTAGATTAAAAATAATTGTTTTTTAAATTAATTACGCATAATATTAATCACAAAATGACTTACCGATGGAAGGAAACGTTTACTTTATTTTTCTACTTACGATTTTTGTACGTAAGCTTGGCACGAAACTAGGCACGCAAAGTAGTTGCTCTTGCGTTATCTAGGTCTATCTATATCTGTGACTTATACCCAACTCTCAAACCGTGTATCGCAGTTTAGTCCGTGGATTGCGATCAAACTGTTTCATGATAACTAATATCTCTGAGCCTGGAAGTCCTAAACAGTCCTTTTCCATCCTCTTCCTGGGCGGTCTGCGATATACACAATTCATGATATCGCTTAATTGTCTTGGACACCAGTTGACGACTGACACTTAGCAATCTATTTCATACTGTCGTTTTTCAGCTTCTTATAACGATATTATTGCTTTGCGTTGCGAATACAAGACAGAATAGAAAACCAACTGCATATTCCAAATCGTTACTATAGCTATAGTCACTATAGTGCTGTGGGTGAAAACATAACAAATGAACTCGTACCTATCGTGTTTCATTTTCAAAATGTTTACCTACATTTCAATTTCGTCAACGTATTTTTGGGCCACGGTGGAGGGGTTTTTCACCCATTTCTTAGCTAAAACACAAAGTACGTAAGGCTGCTGCGCGCTTTTTATTTTGTGGCTATAATATCCAACAATGATAAAGGCACATCCATGGAAACAGTAGTATATAATCTAGAAGGCTTACTAATAATATTTTCTTATTGTTTGATATTAACATCTATCATATTAGACAAAAGCTAGCTAGATGATAATAGAAACTCTGTCCACTGAAAATGCCGTTGGGAAATCAAAATCTCAGAAACAGACGCTTGATGGAAAAAAAACAACAAAAAGTGAGTTAATAATAATTCGCGGTATTGCATTAATTCAAGAGTTGTTCTTAATTTTAATATGTAGTAATATAGGTACGTAACTTTTTACAGGTGTTAGGTAAATGTATACTTTTTAGTTCGTCACTGATTTTCACTAAAATTAAGTTTGACGTTTTAAATAGCTAGCAAGCAAATCAAAAAAGAAATTTGATTTTGATTCCGCGCCTTGAGGGATTCCAGATTATGACAAGGCTAAAAAATAAAATGGCTCGGTAAGTAGGTAGGTTTGTCCCTGCACTGATATTCTGTAAACAGCTGCCTCATGAACTATCAATCCCAAGTATGAAGTGGGATGACAGCTCATCATCGCCGCGCCGTCATCATCAAGCTCACGTCAAGGTCACTTCACCTATATTTAACGGGGAAGATGTTTACAGATTAAACCTGCTGGCCCGCTGTTCGAAGTTCACTTATTAAGTGATTGAAGAGGGGACAGCTACCTACGAGTTCGCAACAATCAAATTAATGGCAGTTTTCTTTTCGCTTTACTATCTAAAATAGGTTTATCCTCTCTTTATTCTACTACTAAGCTTTAACTACACTTAAAGAATAAATAAAAATAGTAATCCGCATTTAAACTTCGCAATTAAAATAAAGTAGCACATCAAGCCCTACCAAAACTGTCAAATTTTCTCAATTGAATATGAACTTTCGTCATTTGGAATACAGTTGAAAATCTATCGAAGAAATTTGACATATTGTTGTAGCTTGATGTGCTAGGCTCTGTACCAAACATTACAACACTATATAGTCAATATGAAGTGTCGTCAATATACCTTACCTATTAGTGATCGTATCATGAAGGGGTGGGTAATACAAATTATGATTAGCAATGTAATTAATCAATAGTAAGTGCCCGCAGTGGAATTATACGTAGATATAACTAAGTATCTATCTAATCGCGTTAATCAAATCAGATGAAGTGCTTACCTACTTATAACAACACTGACTTGCTAAATTATTGAAAAATTGCCAGCTTTTGTTGTCACAGCTGTTCCTTATTAGATAGAATTCAAGGAAATTAAAATATTCTAAATCTGATTTTGTTTTAATTAAAAAAAATAAAACTACTACAAAAGTATGAAAAGTTTTTAAATTAAGTCTTGAAGAGGCCGATCCACGTTGCTACTGGGCATGTTTACTTATCTCTAGTCCTCTATTGAATGGATTGCCCTTTACAAGATAAGAATATGTTATATTTTAACTCTTTATTATATTTATAGATTACTCTGGCTCACACACTAATTCATTGTTTGTTGGAATATGAGGAGTGGTCGTCTACTGTTTCAATATTTATAAATAAGTATGTGAACATAACTTAGTTAACATTAATAGATTTTAATACTTTGTATCACGGACTAGAAAAAAAGGAGGACTCCTCGCCACGATAAGAATACTCTTGGGTACGTAAAGAGTATCTTCAGGCATTTACAATATTTTTAAAACCCCGCAATAAAAATAGATGTTAAAAATGAATAGTTTAACGCAAAGCTTATTATTTTAGAACGAAACGGCGGATGACAGTACCATTGACACTGACAGACGCCGTTTCGCAGTTCTTTCACTGAAATTGCATCGTTTCAATGTACTTTTTCAACTCCGCCATTGTAAACAACGATTCACATCACTTGTTTGCCAATTTGATAGATCCTGTCAATTTCTTTTTTATAAAAACACAAAATGGACAATGATATATATATATACGAATAAGCGTTATTTTCATTTCAAAATATTTTAATTATGCGGGTGTTTAAAAATATGGTAAGTATATCAATCTACTCCTGATAATCCACATTGGAAAATATTTTAAACCCTCTAAATGTATTTTTTTTTTCATACAAATGAATGTATGGATCTCGCCATGATAGATTTTCAACGTTGTTAAAATATAAGGTTCATATTCAATTGGGAAAATTTGACAGTTTGGTATGACTTGATGTGCGTCTGTCACTAACACGTGAGTGAGCCCATGTGCAACACTTATCAAGGTAAGTAGATATACGTCGCCTTCATGATCCTTCCTTGTCTCATAATTGATGATGTTTAATACTTTTTATAGTCCAAAGATTAGGTATTCATTTATAACGCAGATTTAATGAATTACAAAAATAGGTTTTTAAAAAAATATATTTCTGATAACTTTCAATCTATTTGAAAAAGTTTGTTACTTTCTACCTATATTACGAAAAAAAAGACTTTTTTTACAACAACTAAAGTCATATTCTGTAGGTATTATTTATTACATTTTTATATACTTTTTAGTTTTTGAAGGCAGTTATCTGTTTTGTGTAAAAATGATTTATTTTCCACTTTTTAGTAACACCGTACCTACTTCTTATCATTGAAATCCATTAATAAACGGCAACATTAAAAAACCTAATACACGTATTAGTCCTTATCCTACTGAACTGATTTTGATAAAACTAAAACGCGTACTGTACCTTAAGTTGAAGTAAACGTAAGTCAATAAAAACAAAATGTTCCACAATTCGATTATTAGTTTCGGAGAAGTTCGTGGATAAACATACATACATATAGATCTATAAAATTTTGTATATTTGTTTGGAAGCCCTAATAGATTATCATATTATGTGAAATATAGCACTTCCAATAATATTGTTACGTAGGTCGGTACCACGGAATAATAAAAACAAGAGGAAGTGCCCTTAGTCTTACTTAATACTGGATCCAGTGTGGCCAAACTCACACATTTGCAAATTAAAATGTACTTGCAATACACAGAAAACGATGATATAATTGGCTACAAATTAGAAACGCAACTTTGGCGAAAAGCTTATTTATTGTTGTTTGAAATTAAACCGTATCACAACTGACGAACGTTGCTATTATTATACATGTCAAAATCACTAAAGAGATTTTTTCCATCTAACAATCCAATTCGAGCAATGTCCAACGAGTTCAGCTATTCGACGCTAGAGAACGCTGTTACCAAATTACTTAACATGACATCTATTGTTACTATAAATAGATGTCATTTTCGCATGCAACTGTTATTTATTTTTCTATTCAATGAGAGATGTGGTCAAGTTGTCGATAATTTGTACGATGTAAGAAATGTAATTGCCTACAGTGTTTAAAAATTGATCTTTTTAATGTACGTAATGGATAAAAAATGACGATTAATTAATTATGTATGCGTATATTGACATATTTTTCTGTGATAATATGAGTCCGTAATATGATTGTATGTAGAAAATTGATTGACGTCCCAATGAAATGACGCATTATTTTAGACATGACAATATCTTTTTTAAATACGTGACAGTCTTTTATTAAAAACATAATTGACATCTGAATTTTTGTGAAGATAAACTATATACATGTAAGTATATAATAGAATATTTATAGGCCTACGTCTAACCGCGAATGAATGACTATTTGCCAGAATATAGGTATAAGGTTTTTAAAACTCATTCTTTCAAACTCGTACTTTTATTTATTAAAAAAAAAGTTTGGTACTAAACATACCTAGATGTTATTGTTTTATCGACACGAACTATTTGCATTAATGTGTCGCATCCCTAAACGAGTAGCGTCGAAGTTTCTAGAATTTATGCCACGTAAAACGATTACAGTCAAGACAGCGAGCAAGCTAATTTAGACTTTAATGAATGGACATAAGGTTTTTAGTTCGCATCAAAGTAAAAATATGGTATTGTCAATAAAAATCGATTATATTGAAATATATGAAAGTTTTATACTATTTGGTGATACGGTATACCTCTGCAAGAAACATTCTTTGCCCTGCTATCATTTTTGCATGTAAAAATTGCACAATAAGGCAGGGTTGTATTTTTTTGCCTTACGTGCGACATTGTGCGATATGTGACGTCGCTGCAAGTAGTTGATCTCGATTGGACCAATGTTGATCATTTCCACATAATTGTGCCACACGCTCGATGGCTGCGTGGCACTTCCCCTTGTTTTTATTATTCCGTGGTCGGTACGACCAAAAATGTCATGCTAGCGCCACCTATTAAGTATCCAATAGCTGAACTGCGTCACACGCTGGCGCCATCTATTATCGAATAGCAGATCAATAGTTCTGGAATGTTCGAGATGGTTAAGTTTCGTGTTGCAACGTTTTCGATCAGTCCCGTGTTTGCTAGAATGTTCGCGTATACGTCCTAAGCCATATATAAATAGCGGACTGCGAGGCGCGGGGAGTTAGTTAGTTTTTGGAAATTAAACTGAAAACTATTAACAAGAGATTTTTTTAAGTGATTGATTATTGAGTTTGTGACTTTTTAAATAAAGTGTTTGTGTTTTGTTTGGTGTAAATTGGTGTTCATTATTTATCCCGAACCCCAGCTCGTAAATACGTAACTACGTGCCGAATTGATAACTCCTATTTTTTAAAGTCGGTTAAAAGGGGGTTTTAGAAAGAAAGAACCATCATTTTTACCATCACTTATTACCAAATAAGTGATGGTAAAAATGATTTTATTTAATTAATTTTAAGGACAGACCACCAAAAACGCTCGCAGCTGTGAGTTCATATTTCATAGTACATATGTGATCAGTACCCGTGTAAGAAAAAATGCGAAATGTCATCCTGATAATTAACCGGAATTCAAATTGTTATCAACTTTTGCTACTTAATCCAAAGAATATTTATTGTAAAAAGTTTTATAAATAAGATTAGTAGGTGGTATCATTCTAAGTAGGATTGATAGCAAGGGCGTCGCCAGGACTCGCCAGCTGATGGCCTAGGGGGGGGCAAATTGATATTTGGCGGATAGGAAAAGTATGAATTTTAAATACAGTCAAAGGCACATGAACCTTTTGGAATCTCTAGGGGGGGGCAGCTGCCCCTACCGCCCCCCCTTGGCGACGCCCTTGATTGATAGTGATTCATACCAATGCCCCTTGTGATGCTATCGTGGCGCTGTAGTAATCATCAGGATTCGTGTACAGTAGCACCGTTAGTGCCGTCTGATAGCCGCAGGAGGCCACACGTCGAGGCGTCGACAACTCGTCTCTATGACTGCAGAAAAAAAAACATAATATGTTTTATATATAAAAAAGTAAGAGACTCTAGTTTCACTAGCGACTGCTGAGACAAAGTTCCTGGGTTGGAAAAAATATACAATGGGTATAAACAAAAGGGAATGTTCGGGCCATGCTAGACTTAGTTCAGCCCAGAGATAAGCTAGGCTCAACTACCAGGCCGCCATGATAACAACTGATTATGATAACGTGCAGTAGCTTCTTCTACCTGCCGTTATCCCGTGCTACTTGTGGTGGCCAGTCGGCGAGAATTGTGTTGAAATTTTCTCTATCTTCTCCTTTGACAGTCGTAACTCCCTTTCCGCATGCATCTATCCCTCACTTAATTCATCCATCTTTTATTTGGCCTCCTTCCAGGGGCCGATTGTGAATTTGTGGGGCCCTGGGCTAATACTACTTAGGGCCCTTCTTAACGAATCAGCGAATTGCCATTTTGTCAAAAAAGTGTTTTCGATAATGGTGTTAACGATTATTATCTTTATTATATTCATAATACTGTTCATTGTTGGGGTTGGGGGCCCAATCCCTATATATTCACGGGGCCCTGGGCTGCAGCTATAAAAGCCCGTCCCTGCCTCCTTCTCCCTCTCAATTCAACATTCATCAAAAAATTATTTTAAATTACATGACGTATCATCATTATTATGTTTTATCTATCTGTTACGGCTAATAGCCGAAGTGGGGCTACGTATATGTAAGGTAAGTAGGTATATTATGTAAGGTATCATCATAATTATGTAAGGTATCTGTTACGGCTAATAGCCGAAGTGGGGCTACACCTAGTTTTAGACGGCTACAATGAGGTGCAGCAGGCTACATGCGGTTAAACTTAGATGAACCCAACTTAACTTCGGTTAGAACTAGGTTTAACCTTTATCATAGTGGCTAGAACTAGGTGCGGCTGCACACCGACGTCAGGGTCACCCCGAGGTTCTTTTGCTCAATGGTTTGGTGCCCTAAGTCCCGAGCTCGCAGGCTACACCGTTCACAGTTCTAGCCAGTTAAAACTAGGTGTGGCCGCACTTTCAGTTTTAGATGTACCATAAACAGCAGTAGTAGCTCGCTGTGAAGGAGTTCATCCAAGGAAGTATTGCCACCATACTTATTTCTGACGCAAAGTAGCGTTGCTGTGTTCCGGTGTGAAGGCTATGGGTACTGGTGTAATTTGAGGCAAGTGAGACATTTTAACTTTGTTTTTCTGGGATGATGATGGGAGATGTCTATATAGACAGCGGTGACCGCTTCAAATCAAGTTGTTCAAAAGGGCCGTGCGCTCGTTCGCAATGCAAAAAAGCAGATGCCCATTTAATCAATATGGAAGACAAAAATAGTGTTCAAAGGGTATTGCGTAACAGCGCAACTCACTATACGTACGTATACTACGTACTATTTTTAGAAATTGCTACATGTCGTAAATCAAAAAGATAATTAGGTATTAAAGTATGAACCGTGTTAGGGTTCTGTGTATGTTTGGAAAATAATTGTTGAACTCTATTTTTTATTTAATTAGGAGAGAGTGCCGCCGTTGCTGGCGTCGTCGGGAACCAAATAAACGCATTCAGGACCCTGCGGACTGCATTTTTATGCGGTTAGCGCTCTCCCTGAAAAATAAATTTTTCAAAAGTTCTGTCCAGTCCAGTAAAAGGTTGAAAGTTGAAACCCAAACATAAAGCAAATAATGGGGTTGATTTCTGGACGAATAATCAAAACTTTTTTACAAATATGACAACCGCCTTCAAAAACTACAAAGTGAAAAATAACTTTAGCACAGAATACATATTATGACTTTAGTTTGAAGGTTGGTTTGGTACTGTTGATTGTTTTGTTTTGTATTACTAGTTGCCACCGATCCTGTTTTAGTGTTACCGTTTTTAAATGAGTTTGTATCACAGATATAGATAGACCTAGATAACGCAAGAACAACTTTCGCGTGCCTATTTTCGTGCATAACTTACGATAAAAAATCATAAGTAAAAAAATTAAGGGGGTACCGAGCAAAATCATTCAAAACAGTCGTCACTGTTAAAGTGATATAATCAATACTTTTACCATAATTGCCATAAAAAATATGTAATGAATACCACAGTGAATGTGTTAACCGATTATCGTTGGCAAAAAATAAGAATACTGTTTAATTTAATAAACAAAAATACGTAAAGTTGTACAAAAATCTTTAAAAAAATCTCGTATTTAGTTGAGTTTTGTTAGTAAACTGTATTTTTTTTTCACAAACTTGAATTCATATTAATCTTTAACATTCATACTACAATTTGTAGTTTTTACATTTTCGAAATGTCGCTTAGTTATTTTATTATTAATTTTTCGCGCTGTTTTGAATCATACGCAACGTATGTATGTATGATTCAAAACAGCGCGTCAATTAAAACAAAAATTAATAATAAAATAACTAAGCGACATTTCGAAAATGTGTGTGTGTGTGTGTGTGTGTGTGTAATACGTAATAAATTTAAAAACAATTATCTTTAATTTAATACCCTCAGTAATACCTGGTAATAAGAAAATAAGGAACAATATGGAAAAGCGAAACATTCGTATTAGGTACATTGTGACGTCCAAAAAATGGCACGCTTGGTTTTCATACAGATCGTGATACTTGCGTTATCTAGGTCTATCTATATCTGTGGTTTGTATAATAAGAAGCAGGTAGGTACTAAAAAGCGGAAAATAGTCATTTCAGAACTACAAAGTGAAAAGAATAGTTTCAGATGTCAGTGGACCAATCCACCGATGAAGAAGTATAATAATAAACCCTCAGATTATAAAACAAAAGGCAGATAGACAATGCGGAACATTGAGAGTAAAGCCAAAAAAGCAAATACAAATTCAAAACCGAATAAGTACCTACCTACAAACTCGTGAATGTATTCGCTTTTGAATTTGTATTTGTATTTATATTTGTTTTTTTTTTTTAATGATGCGGCGTTTCGTGCGATGCTGCCCCGTGTCAGTTCAGCACGAAGCGCGTTGCAGGTATTCACTTCTTTCTAGCTAGCGCTTGCGGCCCGGAGACGAGCGCGCTTGGTGCCTTAACCACTGGGCCATCACGACAATTTGTTGTTTTATGTAGGTGATACCAAATAACGAAGTAGCTTTAGAAGTAGCTTTTCCACTTTGACCTTTCTCAGTTTATCTTGGACATCACTGACATCAGTGAAAGAAAACAGCGTGAGGAAATCTGGTATTTTATTCTAGTATTATTAGGTACAATAAATATAAGTTTAAAATGTCCAATCCGCCTTGAGCATGCGTGGTGATCAACTCTCATACTTTCCTTGTTTAAGGCGACGATATATACAGGGTGTCCGGTAATTAATGGATAACCTTGAAATGGCTTATAGTAGAACTTATGGCCATTCAGAAAAAAATACGAAAAAAAAAATACGAAAAAAAAAAACATTTCTAGTAGTGCAATAAAGTAGTGTTTTCCTTATCTTATGTATTTAGAGTGTTGCCTCCACTTTTATCTAATAAGCTTCTTGGTCATGTAGTGCCTGTTATTTTTACTTTATTGCACTACGACTAGAAATGATTTTTTATTGTTAATTTTTTTTTTCCAATATTTGTCTGAATGGCCATAAGTTCTACTATAAGCCATTTCAAGGTTATCCATTAATTACACGGAGAATCGTATGCGCTGCGTTCAAAACTCTCAAAGTTTAGTCGAAAAAATTAAATAACAAATAGTATTCTTTAAGTTAAAAAAAAAAAGGCGATATCAAAAGATAGATAATAAAATTGTCTGTAAGATGGTGTAAGTATCGTTTAATTATACCTGGGCCTTAAGTCTGCTATTACAATAGTGTCAGAATGGTCTAACATTGATTTCATAATTGTTTATTTTGACAAGTTTGTTAATTTACTAATACAATGGCGTCATTATGACTTTGAATCAACCACTGACACGCCATTGAAAGAAATTATATAGAATGGTTATCTAGTACAAAATGACAACTGAATGACTGACTTAGGCGGTAATCTGCTAAAATTTTGTCACTGTTCCTTCCTGTTTTGTTCTGTTCCTTTGGTCAGTGACCTACCATTGGAACGTCATTGTGCAGTCAATGATCGACCATTATGAATTTAGCAGATTATGAACTATTAGCAAATGACAGCAAATGACAATGGGATCTTGTTGGAATGACGAAATTATAAAAATAGCAGACTTGACCCCCTGATTTTGGGTGATTGTCAATATTTTGTCCGCGTCAGACACAACTTCACGAGTTAATTAAACTATTTAATATTAATATAATAAAAAATAATCACATAAGTACTACTTAAATGATTAAAATAATGTTCTAGTTTAACATATTATAATTTTTTCAAATCATTTACTCTACACATTTTGACGTGATTGTCAGTTTAAAATCTGTAATCGTTAATAGCCCCTTAAGAAGAGGCATTTGACCTGCTGTGAGATAATTATGGACCGGTATTATATAACGCATATTTGCGGAGATGGTGTGGCTTTCGGTTAAGGCTGGTCATGGTTTAAGTATATCTCCATATTTTTACACACAACAATAAATACATTGTTCTCAAATATAGAAGTAACAAGAATAACTTAAAAGGTTGCAAGCAGCTTTATATTGAGCTTGGGGCAGGTAAAAATGTAAAATATAATATGATGTTTTTGACATTTTTATAATTTATTTTGACAATTTTAATAATTATTATTTTTATTTATTAATTTTTGTTTAATGGGGTGTCAGGTTTCTTTGTTTTATTTTTTAATTAATTACAACTTTATTTTAGGTTTTTATAAGTTTAGAGTTTTAGAATTAGTTAGAATTAAAATGTAGGTACCTATGATTGTGAAAAGATGGACCTGCCTGAAATAAATAAATTATTATTATTATTAAACAGGACTTTATAAAAATATTATTTATAAGAGTGTCCGTACAGTTCCTTGGCCGTTCTTCTCCATTGAAACTAAGAAACCTATCTACGTTTTGAATCGTTCAACTAGCTTCAACTTTTTGATAGAAATTACCGCACGCTGGCAATTTAAAAGTGTCTGTAAATAGTTTAATACCTTGAACCTAAAAGGATCATTTGCGGAACTTTGTTCGAGTGGTCAGTGGTCGGTGTGCCGTCTAACCGGATGTACAAAACGCAAAAATGCCGGGTCGAATTTCTAAAAATCATTTCTTAGTGCTCCCCTACATCATAAAAGGAAGCCGTGTGCAAATTTCACGTTCCTTGCTCCAGTAGTTTAGGCTGTGCGCTGATACGTCAGTCAGTCAGTGAGGTTCTCCTTTTATTTAAGTAGATTTATGACCGGAAGCCTAAACCATGAGGAACCGAAAAAAAACGCAGACTAGAACTAGAGAAATGAACAAATCATTTATAAAATACATTACGTATTTCATACAGTTCTTATTAGTACCTATATTAAATCTAATTTAGTAAGTACGTACATACATTATATACAACTATGCTTATACTGCATAATTTAATACATAATGTAAATGATGTTCCGAGTTCAGATTGCGTAGACTTTGCGATTTATTAGATATCTACTATAAAACTTGTGTTTGTAATTATTACCTACTAAAAACTGCACGGCGTTATCAGATTTTTCGATAATAAGTTAACGAACTACTTATCATCGAATAATCTATTGTTGTTTTCTAGTGTAGAAACCTACTAAGTACCAAATCATTTGGACTCCGACCTATTTTTGTTCCTTTACGGGCAAGTATTCTATAGAAAAAAAAACGCATTTTTGAACCTTTGTGCATAAAATATAAATAAATAAATAATACGAAGTTAGTGTGATATGGTTATGTATAACTGGATAATACGGTAGTAGTTATTACCCAGTTATTGGGTTGATCAGATAGATAGTGCTCCATGTAAAATACTGGTATTCAGCTGCACCCTGGTGACCTTATTGGGGTCACCAGTTGAGAAAAGGCTAGGAAGATAATAGTTTTTGGGTTACAAAATGATAATAAAGGAACCCTTACAGCTTCCTTGCAATGCGATTTCGTCTGCCGGTCGGTCTGAATTGAACTTTAAAAAATATTTATCATTCCAAGGTTAGGGTACCGGCAGGCGAGTAAGTACGACACGCACTTTGCCGGTTTTAATGAATCTTATACAAAAGTCTGTGACCCGATGAATCATCCAATACCTAAATCTAATTTTTATCTTCGCTATGTACATGCTATAATACTACCAAATTATGATAATGTTGTGGATTTTATTATTGCGACTCCGTCAGTTGATAATAAAATCATTTGGAAAAGTACATCTGGTACGTTATATAACCTATATAACTGACCTGAATGGATAAGAGTCAACGATTTATGAAGTGTAAACTGTTCATTAATCTAGTAAGGAAGATACACGTTACACGGCACGTTACACGCACGTGACTTATAATAGGACCCGTCCGCCCAATAAATGATCCTTTTTGTCACACATTTCGGGAAATTGTCGAAGAAACGACTGGTGTGATTATGATGGCAGCTGCTGCTGAATACAGAAATAAAGAATTATTGGGGTTATTTTTCCTCAACTTTGTACAATTGGCTTGTACCTACCTCATGTTTCTTCAAGCTTAATTTTATCTCCTGGATTTCCAATAGTGTTTACCTTTATCTAAAAGAGACAATCCTAAGTTAAGGATTTCTGAAGATATGAGCTGAGTGCAATGACAATGACAAGCAGTATCCAAGTCAACTTCCGTTTCCATTACATTTAAATGGTAAAATAAATAAATCAGTTACTGGCGACGATTCCCTTGTTCACAAACTAAATTAAAATTAGGCATTTGGCATCTCTTACTACCAGGCAGCTGAAGAAAAGGACGGCGATAGACAAGGACTAAGTTAGACATGTCAAATTAGTTTTTCCTTTGAATTTCGCAGTGTTTTTAATCAATACATTCTGAAATGACAACTAAAATTATATGAACATTTTAGATCAACTTAAATTGACAGATCTTATTAATAATATGTCTCTTTCTTGTTTTATTGGAAAGATATAAGTAGCTCAAAATTAATTTAGTTCGTGCACAACAGAATTAAATTGGCACCACTGTATCTCTCTCTGTGTGCTAGTTACTTTGCCCACCTTGTTATCAATAGTCACCGATTACCTTTTACTTAAGAAAAAAACAAAGCTAAGCAAAGCTAGCCACGAAAAGCTATTTAGCTCTAAAGGTTCAGCTGGTCTTACGTCAGGATATTATGTTGTTTTATACTACAATCCATCCACAAAGTAACAACACCCCTTTAATCGAGGAGTAAACACCTATTCGATGGCTAAAAAAAAAAGAACTTGTGTTCATTTCGTACAAACTTAGGTTCTAGTTCTCTGGATGTGTTACTAAACTGTGCTTTACCTATTGTTGGACTGAGTAGTTTAATGACTGCCTTTCTTAGCAGCTCAAAATCACACAGTTGATTGTCTCTCCAAAGACTTTCAAACAATGTGCTCGAAGGGCACACAAAGCCGAAAAATACCGGCTTTTCTTACAGTATAAATGCCTACCTACAGAAATATTCATATACCTAACACCAATGATATTTTATTAGAATATCATTGCCTAACACTTTCTAGGACACCTTCCGCCTGACAGTAAGTTACTACGTGTAACACAATTTGCTAAGTGGCGCGGTGGATTAGTAAAGACTTAATAACCTATCATCGTTATGTTAGCACGTAGAACTTATAATTTATTTATTTTTATTTAGCCTGTGCCGTCCCGCTGCTGGGCAAAGGCCTCCCCCAAGTCCTTCCAGGAGGTTTTATCCAGCGCCACCTCGAACCAGCCCTCATGGTATGCGTCTAGGTCATCTCGCCATCTCTTTCTGGGCCGTCCTCGGCGACGCCGTCCATCTTCAGGCACCCATTGCGTGGAGACTCTCGCCCAGCGGTCACTCTGCATGCGGATGACGTGACCCGCCCAATCCCACTTAAGCCTGGCAGCCTTTTTGCTTACGTCTAATACACCTGTTTTAGAACGCAGCGTGGTGTTCCTGATTCTATTCTGTCGTTTTACACCCAGAATGCGGCGTTCCATTACCCTTTGGCGAATTCCGAGGCGGAACTTTTGTGACTCGGTAAGCGACCAGGTCTGAGCACCGTAGGTTAGGACGGGCAAGATACACATATCGATAAGTTTTCGCTTCAGGGAGATCGGTAGATCACCCTTCATTAGCGTCTTCATGGACCAGTAGCTTTTCCAGGCGTTTTCGATTCTACGGTCGATTTCCCTCTCCTGCCTGTTTTCGAAAGAAACTAACTGGCCCAAGTAAATATACTCATCGACATAATGTATTTCCTGCTCGTCTACCTCGACCCTACGCTTAGTGCTATTAGTCATTAGCTGTGTTTTAGACCGATTCATCGCAAGTCCCACCCTGAAGCTAGCCGTGCTCAGTTCTTGGAGCATGGTCTGGAGTTCCAGAGCTGTGGGGGCAAAAAGAACTATGTCGTCGGCAAACCGGAGATTTGTTAACCTCTTCGTGCCGACTTCAATGCCCTTGGTCTTCCATGAGGCTGCCAGTGACTTAAATACCTCTTCGAGAGTGCTTGTGAACAATTTACGGGAGAGCGGGTCACCCTGCTTGACACCCTTTTTAATTCTAAATGAAGGTCCAGCAGTATTTAATTTTATGTTTGCGGAGCTATTGTTGTATATGATTTGTAATAGGTCTATGTATTGTTTTTCAAGTTCTAGGTTTTCTAAGGATTTGAATATTTCTGAGTGTTTAATGCTATCAAAGGCTTTCGTATAATCTACAAAGGCTAAATGTAATGGTTTATTGAACTCTGTGGTTTTTTCTATGATCTGGTTTAATGTTTGAAGGTGGTCGGTTGTTAAAAAAAACTTATAAATATTAACAGAAATTTCCCGATAGGCAAAGGCCTTTATTGTCGAATAGGCAAAAAATTAGCCTAACCTGGGAACGAATTTCAGGATATCATGCTTGAAAGTCGACCGAAAGTTTTGTCACTGTTATTTTTGATTAAGTATATGAAATCATAAATGTCTTAGAAATAACTGTGTACCTACACACCGACACTCGTACAGTCAACAGCAAAAGTAGATGATCAAAATCAGAAATTCAATACTAATGAACGGAGTTCGCGTCAGAACTGTGTGACGTTGAAGTGATTCAAAAGTATGTGTGTGACAATCACATACTTTTAATAAATAAACTAGTAATAAATTATATAAATTAGTGTTAGTAAATTAGTATTAAATTTCTGATTTTGATCATCTACTTTTGCTGTTGACTGTACCACCCATACATGCTTACATCGTGACCTTCAAACAGTAACATTGCAGTGCTGCTTGGCGGCAGAAAGTAGACACAAATACAGTAAGTTAAATAAAAAAACATAATATCATAATAAAAAAACATAATTATCATAATAAAAAAATAAGTATAAAATAAATCATAATTATCATAATAAAAAAATAAGTATAAAAAATCCAAACATGTACAGTGTTCCTTTTACGTATCCAATTTTGTATGATATTTAAAAATAAAAACTGTTTTATTTCGGATCAGAATATGTTTTTAGTATCTATGGACGATGTAGTATTACCGGTTAAAGAGAACGACTTTCGTTATAATAACACAATGCATATCCCGGAGACTGAAAATGTGTGTGAACAGTGATTCAAAGGCCTGGGCAGACAAGCTACTTTTAGCATCCGCGATCGGCGATTATGCGACTGTATCGATGCTGCATCGCGTTTTGGCAACTCTTTGCGTTCGGACGCTGGTCGCCTGTAGTGTTGCTGACCGATAGTCGACTATCGATAGCTTGCCGATTTGCAATGGTATTGATTACAAAAATGATAAATTTCAATATTAATTTAATTAATCAATCAATCAAATCAAAAAAAAAAAACAGAAAAATCAACTATCAATCAATTCAATCAATTTTTTTTATCTTTATTCTTTTTTAACTGTAGCAGTAACATAGGTCGGTTGAAATATAAAAAATATATAGTAGTCTAATTGAATGGCCTTCCTTTAATTACATCGCTGTTTATACATAAGGTAAACTGGGTACAATTGTGCCAGGGTACAACCGTACCCTGGCACAATCGTACCCAGTCGTCATTAGTGAAACTATAAGGAATACATAGGTATTCTCTACTGAACATTGGTACTGGGTGGAAGGGGAGAGATAGGAGCGGCGTGTCCGTCTAAACGTGTATCAGAGCAGAGCGTTATCGTTAGCAGAGGCCTAAATTACTTCTAAACAGTTATAAGTATTTTTATTTGATTACTTATAATAATTGTTGTTATATTTGTACATATAGAGTAATGAGTGTCTTTCTTCGTTATAAATTATACATTAGAAGTTTAATAGCAGTGATTACTATGAACATAGAGAATTATGTATTGTCACAACGATTGCTTTTTATGCGTCGGGTACGATTGTGACATATTTTCAGGGTACGCTAGTGACATAATAGTACATTATGATATAAGTGCGGTAGGTTGAAAATTACAGCCGAGGCGATATTACGAGATATAGCAGGCGAGGGCTACAAGAAAGCAGAGGCTGTAATTATCAAAGCGCACGTATGTCATTCGACGTTTTACTAGCTCGGTCAGAAAGTGCCGGGACTGACTAACAGATGTTGCCGCTGGTGAAAAGTTTATATTATTGGCAGGTAGTACCAACTTTCAAAAGATACTTGTCATAGTTTCATGACTTTCCCGCCATTTGTCACTAAGTTATTGTATTTTTATAGACGCTATGTAAGCTATTTTGAAAACAATCGAAAAATTCGAATTTCTTTTGTTAATAAATACTCTTTTTTGATAGGGAAAAATACCGTTCAGACTCAAAAATGCCTTGAATAGTGTTCTATGGAATCTGCTTCGTCGAAAACAACCGCCTACCTTCGCGTACCGCCACCGATGATGCTGGACTCTCGGGACGTGCAAAAGACATAAAGACACCAGAAACCATTGAAAAAGTCCACAAAATAATTTTGGGCAGCTGTAAAGCTAACTTGCAAGACATTGCTGACACCCTAAAGATTCTAAAAGGCGGTGTGTACAATATTGTGCATTAACATTGGGCATGAAAAAGCTGAAATCTAAATGGGTGCCGCGTTTGCTCTCAGCTGAACAAAAACAACGTGTGACAAGTCGCTGGTAACGATGGCAAAATTGAATGAATTGGGCTTCTAATCGGTTTGCCACCCACCATATTCATTAGATCTGGCTCCTAGCGATTAATATCTGTTCGCAAATCTCTAAAGAATGCTCCAGGGAAAGAAATTTGGCTCTTATGATGAAGTCATTGCGGAAACTAAAGCATATTTTGAAGGTCTCAACAAACCATTCTTCAAGAAAGGTATCGCAATGTTAGACAACCATTAGAATGAATGTATCGCTCTTAGGAGATTATGCAAATGAATAAACCGCAAAATCTTGTAAAAAAACATTTTTTTTTCGTTAGTCCCGTGAATTTTTGACCGAAGTGTTATAGGTAACATATTTGCGAGGAAATAATTCAAATATTATAACATATTTGCGAGGAAATAATTCAAATAACAATACAGCGAAAAGAAAAAGCGCGCGTAATAATTTTTACTTGTTCACAAATTAGCGATGTGCGCGCATCAGCGCTTTTTTTTTAAGGCAAAGGCACAAAAACAGCCATTATTACTAATAAAGTAAATTAATATTTTTTTATTTTTGTTACAGATAAATGGTTGTTATTTATTGTCAAAATTAATTAAATTAAAGAATTAAATGTTTATTTTTTTATATTTTATCTCCCAAAGTTAATTTTATTCATAAAATGTTGACTACTTTTCTGACATAAAAACTCTTTGCTAAGATTTAAAAAAGTACCGTTCGTTTTAGACGGAGCATCTTGATAAACTGTACGTTTTACGAAACTCGTGCGTTTTACATTACAATAACGCACTAGCACGTAATGACATACATTACGATATTGAAATTGGTGTAATAAGAGACACTTTACGAGCAAATGTGTTATAAATTATATTACACCTTTGTTCTAGCTAACTGGCATAATCGCGCTCGGCCGCTGTGCTGCGTGTCGTGCTGGATTGACCTCGGCATGGCATCTAACAAAATTACAGGCGATCAAATGAAAATTGTCACAATCGTACCCAGTCTACCCTACCTCCTTATTGCAAATTTGCAAACTATTGATAATCTACATTTTAATAATAATATAATATATAATTATAGTATTACACTCATTCAATAGTATTGCCAAGGAACTATTAGTTAATCTGGTATTGCTCCGTTCTGAGCTATCGATAAATATCGATGTATTACTATCGATAGGTCTTTTGATACTCTATATCGATATTATAGCAACGCTAGTCGGCTGGTGGAGAGGTGAAGGGATGTGTCCCTCGCGCATGCGCCGTGTGCAGTGTTGTCACATCTACCAACTTTTTAGTAGATCTACCTATTTTAACTCCATTCTACTACATTACATACATTATACCTATTATTTATGAAAGGGAAATAATATGTGCAGCAATAAAAGTTTTCTTTGGCACATGCTGCTTGCATTCACCGGTTGCCCGCCACCTCGCACGATACGCGATGAAACAAATAATATATAATAAGTATTTTAAGCTATCCATGTTGCCATGACAAACGGAACGCTTTAGGTGGTAGGTATCTAATTTTCTTGACGAAAAGTAAGTATGCTTTGCTTGCATTGCATTTGCAGCAATTTTAGTACTTATTGTAATTTAAGACTCCATAATTGTGCGCTGTTTTAGTAGTTACTGAAAGTAGCGAGGAAAATAATAGTGGAGAAAAAGGATAACGGAGTCAAAGGTTAGAATCTCCAGCTTAGAACATTAGGAAATGGTACTGTGCCTATTTAATAAAAATATACCGTTTATGATTAAATCATGTCTTTAGGGTTGCGAAATGATGCTATAATTGCTATTTGTACCACGTACATTTTAATGTTTTAGCTAAAAATAACGTGTTTCTACTGTTATTACCTGGTGTATCTGGTAACACTGCGGCCGGCAGATGCCAATCGCTGCGACTGGCATCCGCAGTGTGCGCGGTGTAGCGATCAATCGCTGCGTTTAGCTTCTAAATGCGACTAAATCGCCGATCGCCGATGCTAAAAGTAGCGTGTGTGGTTTGGCCCTTAATGGTCATAAAGTACTCTTCAGCAAGGGCGTCGCCAGGGGGGGGGGGGCAGGTAGGGGCAGCTGCCCCCCCCCCCCTAGAGATAAAAAAAAAAATATATTTACCAGACTTAAAAAAAAAGAAGGAGGTTTTTGATTAACAGCTCCTGACTGTACAATTAATAAAAAACTCGCACTACGAGTGTATAGCTTCATGTGCCTTTAACTGTATTTAAAATACTCTTCCCATTTAAGTAAATGAAAGGAGAAACTGACTGACTGTCTGATTAATGTATCAGCGCACTGCCGAAATTACTGGAATTAGGATTGTGAAATTTTGCACACGCTTTTTTTATCATGTAGGCAGCAATAAGAAGAGATTTCGGGATTCAACCCCTAAAGGTGTATAATTGGAAATGAAATTTGTATGAAGCTCGGTCATTTTTGTAGTTTTTGGTTGAAAATAAAAAAAAACTTATTTCAGCTTTTTTGGAAATTCCAGTAAAATAGGGATGAATTTTTATTTGTATGGAAAATCCGTTATTTTTAACTAGCACATTTCCCGCGTGTGTTTGCCTGTCTGCAACTGTTACGAAAATTGGCACAAACACGGTCGACGTCAGGTTGACGGAGCCCCAGCGGTTCTCCTATTCCTGTCTGCAGGCTTTAAAGGAACCTAACCAACCGAACCTCGGGGTGTCCCTGATGTCAACCTATAACAGTATAACCTAAGATTTTTCTATCCAAAGAGTTTGACACAAGACACAAATTATGTCATTTATACTTTTTACGTTCTGTTTTATCAATTTTGCACGATATTTTACACCACAGACAATATATTTTGACAGATTTGGTGGTCAATCGCCCATTTGAACGTTCCGTTTACGCTTTTTATATGTTAGTTATGATGTGATTTGCAGTTAGTAACTTATTTTATTAATTTCTCGATATTTACGCAATTCCGTTAATGAGAGTGGTAGCGTTATAATCGTGACCCAACCCACAGAATACTTAATAGTACTACGTACAGAAGGGACACTCCCTTCCCCGCGCTATATCAGATACCGCACCCTCGACCCCGCACCGGAGGGGCTAACTGCCGACTCTTTAGCCAGGGCGCTCAAAATCGTAAGAACTGCAGCGCTGTAGGTACTGCTGACACAAAACAAACACACAATTTTGCGATTTATTTTGTTTTAAGTTTTATTTATTAGTTTTAATCTCGATGATTCATTTATTTTCCAAGTTTTCGTCGTTTTATAATAATACAATTAAAACTTCCGTAATAATAACATACCAACATTACCAGCTATTAATATTGCTCTCTCTCTTTATTGCCTTAGTTATGTACTTATGTCCCTTTCTTTCACGTTCTATTCATTCTTGGAATTGAAAAGTAGTACCCTACGCACTAACTTTGTCGCGTCGCCCCATTGCGTTGCCGCGTAATGGTACGGGGCGATCGTGAATTCCATATTTTGTAATTAGGTACCTTAATTTACCATTATTGATGAATAAATAAACCTCTTTACATAATAAATACCATAATATTACTTTTATTTAATTACAAATCCGAGTATTCAAAATCAAATATCATTTATTTTATTTCTTTAAGAAATAAATAATTGAACGCTCGGACAAGATCACTTCATAATAATGCTTCAAACCTTCGGGTAGTTCCGTCGTCGTTCGGTTCGCCCGACGCAAAGCGCACGACACCCAACTGATTCAACCCTACTAAAATTCACGCACACATTTGCACGTGTACAGACGTCATTTGGTTTTGTAGTAGTAATAGGTAATTATTTTGCAAGTTTTGTATGAAGTGACCCAGGTGTGCCCAACCCCTACCAACTTCAACACTTTTTACCCCCAGCCCCTTGCTTCCAGATGATCCAACCCCCTACTTCTTCTTAAATCAAAACCCCGGTGGGCCCGTTATGAAGTAGGTGAAATAATAATAACGTCAATTTTTATTTTTTTTATTATTTTTTATTTTATTATTTTAAATACGTACCTATACTTACACGTATTTTTTTACGTGTAGGTACGTATTTTTTTTCACACTGAATTGTTTTTATAAATAAATCCATACTAATAATATTATAAATGCGAAAGTAACTCTGTCTGTTACGCTTTCACGATTAATCAGATGAACCGATTTTGATGAAATTTGGTATGAAGATAGCTTGAACCATAGGCTACTTTTTAATCAGCGACTTCGTCTGCATCCACTATAACCGACTTTCACGCGGACGAAGTCGCGGGCAAAAGCTAGTAAATAAATGATTTTCCATACAACAGTATTTCACCCTATTCATCCCCTTAGAGAATATCTAAAAAAACTAGGGGTGTAATTTCCAAAAAAGCTGAAACTAGCGGGGTGTTGTGTTTTTGGAAAGTACGAAATCTACGCAGACGCAGTCGCGGGAAAAGTGCTAGTCCTCCATATTTCAACTTGCCCCCCCCCCCTCCCTGGGCCACAGGCTGGCGACGCCCTTGCCTTCAGCATACTCGTACATCATTAAGTTATCCTACCATTTAATTACGCATAGCAGTGAAATGAAGCACTGCTATAATCGCACCATGTTGCATCCTTATCCTGTTACCAATACTTATAAAAAATACACATACAGAGAGAGATTGGAGGTGTATGGTACGCCCACTTTCGCTTATGAGTAATATTTCGACGACAATACTTACGTTTTATGGCCATTATCAACCGCAAAATAGTTGAACGTACAGCAGAGACTCAACAAAGTGAATATTTGTTTGAATATGTCGTCACAGCGGTATATAGCGTTCTTCCACATGCATCGCTGCACCAGATTGCTGCACGATGACGCTGGAGACAGCTGGAACGGTATTCGTTGGGAATTTTATTTAAATCTCGATGTTTTAAAGTTCCGTCGAGTTCGGTTCATTTGATTTGAGTGATTGTTAGCTGATGAGATGAGAGAAACCTACAGGCCCACGCGTAATCTGAATCTAGATGAATCTTCTAGAAGGTGGATAACTGTAGTTTTTATTAACTCATAACAACCTCAACCATCGTTGAGACAAGGTTGACGATGAAAATATAATACTTACTTTTAAAAATAACGACTCTATGGTGATGTCATTAAAGTCTAGTACAGTTTGCAGTATTCGTAAATCTTCCTTCTCATCAGCATCAGCTGTGAAGGTTGAATATAACAGAGGCACCAGTCGAAAAGTATCGAAAACAAAGTCTGCAGTAACATTGTTGGGAAGAGACCTAAAAATATGATTATTATTACTTTTAAAAAAATTTAATTCTCATTCACATATACAATTAAAACATGGTGCGCCTCCCGCAGTGAGCTGCAGCTAGTGACGACCACGATTGGAAATAAATTTTGCCAGCGCATTTAACACATTTGTTAAATTGTACTTCCAAACGCTCAGAAAGTCGAAAGTAGGTAGAGGAACCCCTCACTATATGGCCCCATTTTCCCATTGACCCAGCTGTAAGCAATAGCTTCTCACAATGTAGGTCGTAGTGTAGATTGAAGCTCGACTGACAAGACTATTGGCACAGTAAATTATTGTTGAGTCTATTTTATCCTGTGTAACATATTGGGAACCTCGTGAGCAAAATTGACATTATTATCTTTTCTTCAGGTTTCCATGTCATTGATGAGCAGGAGCACTTACAAATTATTCGCTAGTGTCCTTGCAGCCTTTCTGGAAACGATGTTTAAATCGCATATAGTGACGGCAGGGAATGGCACATCCCAAATTGCTCCTTGAGTGCTTTCTATAACCTGAAATTAAATGGTACTGAGATGAATTTTCATCCTGTATAGAGATGTATCTTTCTTTCTTTTTATGCAATGGCTTCGTCGTGTCCTTTTACCTATAAGCTTCTTGGTCGTGTCCGCTGCGAACTTTTTGAATCAAATAGTCACGCCCGGACTATTTTTATTAGACACAGAGGTTGAAACGCTGGTTAAAAATCCCCCATTTTATGAATTTACTCCTTGCATCGCGGATAAATATGTCTATCTACCTACACGGAAGAACAGTGGTGAATGGATTATAATTATTATCAAAAACAGACAATCGCCCAACCACTTGTGCTAGGTATCGGTGATGTTGCGCCGTACCCTCGTTTCAGAAGTAGGCAGTGACCTGTCGGCGTATTGCCAAACTGTATAATGACCCAGACCGGAGTTGCTCTGAGTTCGATCGCAGTTTGCCTTTGTAGTTGAAGGAGCAAACTGTATACCTATTCAGAGAGTGTCTGAATCAATATACATTTTGCTTTAAAATACTACAGCAAAATACATATATAGTTTCTGTCACGGCTCCGGTGTTGCGGGGCTCCGGCGGTCCCACGCGAGCTTATCGTCGCAGATGGTATTCACGCTCACCACCTGCTCCTCAGCTCGCGGGCCGCCTCGCCCATCCACACCTACGCAGATATAAATTACACTCTAGGCGTAGGGCAGACAAGACTACTTGGAGTCGGTTTCGCAGCGATTCGTTTCTGTCATTAACTTTGGTAGCACAACATATTACTTTTACCGACGAGTGTAGTGAATTATTAATAACTTACTTTTACAGAATACAGATATTCGCGTGTCACAGTTTGCTTTACATACAGCGCGCAAAATGCATACATTCTCAGATTGCTCTGAGCTCGTATATACTTTGCTCCAATTTGTTGCGAGCAAAATGAATACCTTCTCAGATTGCTCTGAGCTCGTATGCACTTAGCTCCAATTTATTTCTGATTTTAATGAGCACGATGTAGTTCAGTACAGACTACGGGTGGATGGGTCAGTAAACAGTTTGGCAATACGCGACTTGTCGCTGCCGGCCGTGGTCGAGTCGATGGTCGGCAGTGCAGAGTCCTGGGACGCGGTGGTTTCCATCTGCGAAACTGTCATGTCGCAGAAAGAAGCTGCGGAAAGGAAGAGGGAGATGTCTACCCGGCCCGTAGCAGGCGCACCGGACGTCGGCGGAGAACGAATAACGCCCTTTCCCTGCCCCCTAAATAGGTCCAGGGGCGGCGGACTCGGGGACGTCTATCACCCTCCACACATCAGGACCGAGGCGACGGCGCATAGTGTTCCACGCGTGCCTCTCTTTAGACGTCCGGGGGGAGTCTAACACCTCACTCCCCCACCCCCCTTGACCCGAGGTGGCCCGCAGATGCGGGCAGGCACCAGTCGGGGGTTGCGGAAGTATCTCCAGTTCCCGTGGTGGTTTTAAGTCAGTAAGAGTGTAACAAAAAAAATGATATCGGTGCTGTTGCAAAAATATTTATTTGTTTAGGGCATTGCCTGACTCGTTTCAATATCTATTTTAACCGATTTCAAAATAGGAGGATGTATTCTATCAGTCGAAATCGTTATCCCTACTTATTATAAAATGATAAAAAGATCAAGCCGTTTCTCGGTACAATTACCTACCCTACCGATGTGATATGTTAAGTAAAATTGTATACAGTATTTATTTCATGAAGTATTGATATTATATTTGTTTTTGGCTTTCTCATTATTGAACTTTGCGCCTAAAACTAAAAATAGCAAACATATGTTTATTACTTAAGTATGCGGATTACTTTTTTATTATAAATCTCTAAAAGATTATTATTAATAATGATTGTATATTTGATAATCATAATTATAGGTAGGTACCTACCAATCCCGCGTCATCGTAAAAAGAATACAAGCTGATAAAAATCTTTAATAAAAATGCAATGATGATCGATTGGCTTCTTTGGCTTTACCATTTTCATAGATAACCTTTATTTGTTTGCCTCAATTTTCCGCAAGTTTTTACCTAAATACCTAGACTTAGACTCTACCCAGACTTATGGTTAAAAGCTGGGGCAAAGCTGAGGTTTTGAGGATAAATAGTGTAATAATGATGTACCTAGTTAAGAAGCCATGTACACCTACTTGCAGGCCTAACTGGTAAAAACCAAACATGCGTTATTGCCAATACCGACTCTTTAAATGCTCTCTGCTCTCTTTAAATGGGCACGAGAAATTCGCTTATTACAAGCGTAGTAATAGTTATTTTTCTTTGGTAAAAGACAAGTAAGTAACGAAGAGCTGAGTTTTGGGTTTTAAAAACACGAGAACACGACGTAGAATAAAATATTATTGATAAGTATCAAACAATTAAGCTAGCTACTAACTATGACATTCATTGGACAGTACCTATAAGACAGGCAAGTGAGCAAGTCATTTGCGAATTTGCGGTCATATACCTAAGTGGATACTTACTAGTCAAAATAAATTTTAAAACAAAGTTTAAGTTCCCGGTTATTTAAATATAGCATAACGAGCATTAGAAAATTACTGACAAAGCCGACGCTCCAATGCTAAACTTTGTCTAAAGCTCAATCAGGTTATACCTTTTTTATTTTTATTGTGGGGAAATCCTCATGGACTATTCCCCGTCTGGGGAAGACGGAGGTGTGTGCCGAGCTGTAACCGGCTAAAACCACCACGGTGTTCCATCTCACACCTAAGTCAGGGGTCGCGGGAACTGGAGATACCTACTTCCGCAACACCCGGCAGAATCAAGTTATACCTGCTGTACCTACTTTATCATCTGAATAAAAAAAACTCACGGTTACTATGGGATTCCTTGCATACCACTTGTAAGCAGTGACCACGAAGTATGCTGCAATAAAAACGCTGACCAACACGGCTACCGCCCAGCAGCACCTAAGTCAGAACAACGTCACATCATGTATTAAGATACTGTTTTTTTTCCTCTGATTTTTAAACTGGCGGAAGAAGGCCTACCTGGAAGAATGAATCCTGGCCAGTGATAGTTGTAAGAACTCCTTAAAGTTTTAATCAGTATGAGTTTGACAAGTCTGTAGAGGACAGACCCCGCCCCGAAACTGTGGATATCCACTCGAAAATAAAGGAGTAAACTTTGGTAGATCTCGAGGGTTGCCTGACCTACTTCGTGGCCTAAAACCTGTCAAATTTTAGGTCTACAAATACAAGTAGCATTATAGTTTGAGATTTCGAGAATAGAGTGATGATATATTGATAGGTATGTACCTAAGTAGGTACATAGGTACCTACTTCACATTTTCGTGTTTCATATTTACTTACATACAAATAAACCATAGCTTCATACTAAACCGCATTCAGGTATTGTCCTGTTAAAGTTGCATGCATATGGCATGGCGCTGGCCGAAAGCATTGACCACTATTGTTGTGTCTAAACACTTTGGTTTCGGTCTAGAAATGATTTTGTAATTAGAAGCGATAATCTTATTTTTATATCAAGGGTTTGTTAAAGCCTAGCACCGTCAGTGGCCGACGTGCTCTTTCGATAATACAAAAGTACTCAATTGCTTTGCCGTCTTTTATTGAAAGAACCTCCGACAACTAATAGAACACACCACGAGAATACGTATCGACGATCCGGTACCGGTACCGTAAGAGCATCAGCACGGTCTGAACCCATACAGCCCTTCGATTAAAAAAAAATACAATAGGCTACGGTTTCATTAAATTGCATCAAATCCGGAAAATATAAATTTTAAGTTTGATATAAGTACGTAGGTACTAACAAAAACAATTTTTAGAATCCTACTAGTATTTCAATTGTGTAGGTAAGTGCTTGCTGGTGGTGGTTGGAAGTGATAGCTGAAGGAATTTTAAAGTAAATAAGCACATGAGTGGACCTTGCATAACCTGAATTGGGGCATACAAAACTTCTCAACTCGGTAGTACCTACGTTCCCGTAACGTAATTTTTTGAACAGATGTCGTTTCCCAACCTCCGCGCGAGCGAAGCCGCAGGTAAGTAATAAAGCTTTCTCAAGTTTCGGTTAAACTTTTTTTTTCTAATAACAGACAGTATTAACCATCAATAACGACTATTAGAAAGTTATGTATAAAACCATCTATCACGTATTTTAGGTACCTTTCACCATAATTGAAATCTTCCATCACTATATACTTGTATCCGTGCAAATCCGTCCTCTTACAAAACTCCACGAACTTGTCTACACAGAATCGTTTCTTTGGCTGTTTCTCGCTCCTATTATTATCGTACAAAAATCTTCTTGGTATAATGTTGGATTTCTCTGAAACAAACTGAACCATTTTTAGGGCCCACCAGAACTGAGTTTTATAAAACAAGTCCACACAATGTGAACAAGTGGTGTCGACTTGTGAACTGCACACGAGCTAGTAATTATAAAGCTAGATCTATCACAGATAAAGCGACCACATTTATAAATATTTGAGTAGGTATTCCAGGTCATGGGCGATTCTATTTCATAAAGTTAAGTTTATATTAAGTATATGGTTCAATTTATTATTATTTGCTACTTGGTAAGCTACCAGATATCTTTTGGTCTGAAATTCCGCAGTGCCATTATACTTACTTCGTGACAGTGCCTAAAGACGAGAGTTTATAACCAGTGTGTGTTGCCAGTGATGACATATGGCACAGAAACGTGGTCCTTAACTTCGCGCGTCACGCAGCGAGCCATGGAGAAAGCTATGCTCGGAGTTTCTTTTTTAATCCGGAACGAGGAAATTCGCCAAAGATAGCTCTCAGAATATGCAAGTTGAAGTGGCATTGGGCAGGCCACATCGCTCGAAGAACCGATAACCGATTGGGAAGAAAGGTTCTCGAGTAGCGACCACGAACCGGCAAACGCAGCGTTGGTAGGCCTCCCACCAGATGGACCGACGACATTGTCAAGGTCGCGCGTAACCGGTGGATGCAAGCGGCAGGTTGCCGCTGCCGCTCGTTGTGGCGTTCTATGGGGGAGGCCTACTATGTTCAACAGTGGACGTCTTTCGGCTGATGATGATGACTACTTGGTAAATTAAAAGTGCATTATTTTTACAATTTTACTGTTAAAGCCTGAATCGCACTTTTAGCTGGTTTTATTTAATTTCCAATATATAGAACTCCACACTACACATACACACACTACACACTACAATAGATAAAACACGGCAATCACAAATGCTCTAAACCATGCCATGGATCGAGGGCAGAGCAAGAAGAAAAAGAAGCAGCTCTGTCGTGGAGAATGTGGTGGACGGGAACATCATGACGCTCAGCAGTGAGCTTACGATTCGAGGACGAGAAGATAGAACTCCAAGAAGCGACATTAACCACTTCATGAATAATACCTGTACCTAGCTATTACTGTCAAATCGTTCTAGATCTGAATTACCGGTCCGGATTTACCTGCATTTACCTCATTTATAAGTTCCTCGTGATGACCAATAGACAAGCTCTCTTATTGCAGCAAGGAACATACCCACAGACGGACGGGCGACCATATGCTTGCAGTAAAGAATGAGATTTTATTCAAAACACCGCTGGTCTCGATACACTCCCGCAGTCTTATGACAGTTCACCAAAGCTTATGTAGGTGGAAAGACAGCCTAAGGCCGGTGATCACAGAACACAACAACAAACAACGATCTCGCCGAACTCGAACATTGGTTAAATGAGAGGTAATCAAAACTTGGGGTAGGTATAGGTAGCCTACACTACACCGTGTAAGCAAGAAATAATAATCCCAACAAAAACATAAATGTAATTGAAGTCGGTTAAAAAGGGGCCGAATTCGGTAGAAACGCAAACCCTAATAATTCCATTACTATAACAGGTAGGTACCGTAGAGATGTGATGTGTTTCTTAGATAATAGCCATTAGATAATATACTCTATGACAGAACACTCAGCAAGCTTCTAGAATAAGTTTAAATCGTAGATTTGTATTGTTTTAGATTTGACATTAGGATTACTTAGTCTGACCATGTCACGGGCACACATAAAAGTATCTCTATTATCAACCAGTTCCAAGGATCAGTGGTTTCATTCCAAGTATTTATAGATTTCATTAAGCCTATTACATTACGCCACAACCCGGTACCAGTAAGAAGCCCTGCAGTTGGACTTCTTACAAATTGGTGGAGGCGCCGGGTAACGATCCCGGTACCTCTCGCAATTTGTAAGAAGTCCAACTGCAGGCTGCTACCTACCGACTGCTACCTAATCCTAATTAGAGGTCCCGAGCGTTTTTAGTGAGCGTTTTAGTGATCATATATTCGGTTTTTTTTTAATAATTTTGGATTAATTTTTTTATCCCATGCGTCATGGATTGAACCATCTCGTCTGAGACGTCCCCATCGTCATTTCCACCTTTAGGGTAGGGACCTCTAGGACTAAGACAGCGCTGCCGACCATCAACTCGACTACGGCCGGCAGCGACAGGTCACATATACTGCGGCCTACCGCAAAGGGCACGCTGCATCACGGCCAGCCGCTAAGTGCGTTTTAGGCAAAGACGTTTTAGGCCTTATTAGCTTAGAATTAGGATTCTGGCTTTCATAACTTCATAGTAAGTTTATAAAACGGTTATGGGCTAAAATGCTTTTTATAAATATTTGACAACCAGATATTACAAGGTTATATAGTGTTCGATAACGCTTTATGAATAAGACCCTTTCGTTACCTAATATAAATAGGTACCTGCCCACGGTACCTACCTACTAATTCCATTCAACTAGGTAATAACGATACTTATCTGCTCATATTGCATGCAACTAATGACTGGTACTTACTTAAGTACAAGCCTCTATCGCGACATGATCAAAAACGTTTAACCTTGCCTTTTGGACATTAATTATTCATCAAAAATCTAAAACCTGTTTATAGAAACAATCGGACAAGCCCGTGTGGTTGATTAATTGTTTTACAATAACCACTAGGTAATAGAAAGTCAGAAATTAAATGACTGCGTTTAAAGGTTGTAAAAGAAGGAAGGGACTGTAGGCATCGGACTAGCAATATTTTTTCGCGACTATCATCTGCCTAGCCTTTTCCCAACTAAGTAGGTATGTTGGGTGCGGTTTACAGTCTAGTCAGATGATGTTGTTTGAATGTTTTACATAGAACGACAACCTGTCTGACCCCACAACACAGTTACTGGGCAACACGATAGCCCCTGGTAAGACTCGTTGGTAGAATTTCTGGCTTCCGACTACCAATAACGACTGTGATAAACGAGTATGTGTGTGTGAATAATGATAGCCAGGACCAACGGTTTTACGTGCTTTCCGAGGCACGACCCTCCGTACACTATTAAGTATTCTGTGCTCCGTACCTCGGAAAGCACGTAAATCTCTCGGTATGAATTAGATGGTCACCCATCCACGGACCAACTACGGAAGCGTAGCTTAAGAGCGTGTATTCCATTGGTGACGAAAACTTCACGTTTTCGCGTTTTTTTTTTTCAGAGCAATATCGTAATGTGAGCAGATTATTAGAAGAAAATTACGGCTTTAGAATAATTAAGTTTTGAGGCAGTATATGTCTATACTTGTACTGCCTCAAGACTTAATTATTCTAATTATTGTATATTAATTATTTTAACGATGGTTTTTTAAAGCGAAGACAATCCCAAAAAACAAACAACAACAACAACACACACAAGCGAAAATAAACGTCAGAGTTAACTTTCAGGACGTATACAACCGTGTATACAACCATTACTGTATGCCAAAATATTTTGTTCTATGCGTTTTTCCAACAGAATATACAGTCTTAAAGTATATTACAGAGCAAAAATTATGAAAATATGACTATTATGTATTAAAAAACAATGTTAAAGAAGTACAAAATCGGTTCACTTTGTAAATTTTTTTTCACCAGTATTTGAATAAAAACATAACTGATATATTTATTTTATGAAAATAAAGGTAATGCTTAATATACAGAATATTTTTCCGTCCGTTATACAAACTCATTTATTTTTGACAATTATTTTAAAAATAAGACTAAAACCTCGCTCGCAATCGTTTGTCGATCAATTTCAATGATTCGTGCTCATACTTCCGCGTTCACGCACAAAAACAGAACATTGTATTGTACTAGTGTGCTTCAATGCTGCTACGATGTTCTTGCAATCATTTAAAGCAGTCGTGATTTTGAGTTGCGCTAAATCGAATATGCGCCCTTAACCCGTTGTCAAACACGGTAATGCGACGCGACGCGAAAATGTAAAATATTCGTTGTATTGTATTTGTATGTACTTGTAGCCTACGTTGTCGCCCCCGCGCGGCTCGGCTTGTGTTAATTAATACGCGCCGTCTAAACCGATGGTACCAATATAAAAGTACTCTGTGGATGGTACAGAGCGCGCGACGGAGGTAGTCGCCCATTTTGTGTTTTTATGTTTATACGTTTGTAAGGTTTCTTTTATTTTCAAAACAATTTATACCTAATAATATTGGTTGTTGATTTGACTATTTCCGATTTTACGTGTCACGTGGTCTCAACCAGGTGACATTGGAACCACGGAATAATAAAAACATGACGAAGTGCCCTTAGTCTTACTTAATACTGGATTTAACTGGATCCAGTGTCGCCAAACTCATACATTTGCAAATTGAAATGTACTTGCGGTACTCAGAAAACGATGATATAATTGCCTACAAATTATAAACGCAACTTTGGCGAAAAGCTTATTTATTGTTGTTCGAAATTAAATCATATCACAACTGTCGAACGTTGCTATTATTTTACATGCCAGAATCACTAAAGAGATTTATTCCATCTGACAATCCAATTTGAGCAATGTCCAACGAGTTCAGCTATTCGACGCTAGAGAGCGCTGTTACCAAATTACTTAACATGACATCTATTGTGACTATAAATAGATGTCATTTTCGCATGCAACTGTTATCTATTTGTGTATTCAATGAGAGATGTGGTCAAGTTATCGATAATTTGTACAATGTAAGAAATATAATTACAGTGTTTAAATTAATCTTTTGAATGTACGTAATGGACCAAAAATGATGATTAATTAATGATGTATGTGTATATTGACATAATTATGTTTCTGCGATACCTTTCATTGAGTCCGTAATATTATGATTGTATGTAGGAAATTGATTGACGCCCAATGAAATGACGCATTATTTTAGACATGACAATTTCTTTTTTAAATACGTGACAGTCTTTTAAAAACATAATTGACATCTGAATTTTGGTATATGAAGATAAACTATATACATGAATATAGAATATTTATAGGCCTACGTCTAACCGGGAATGAATGACTATTTGCCAGAATATAGGTATCAGGTTTTTAAAACTCATTCTTTCAAACTCGTACTTTTATTTATTAAAAAAAAAGTTAGGTAGGTACTTTAAAAACAACATGTCATGTTATTGTTTGATCGACGCGAACTATTTGCATTAATGTGTCCCATCCCTAAACGAGTAGCGTCGAAGTTTCTAGCCACTTAAAACGATTACAGTCAAGACAGCGAGCAAGCTAATTTAGACTTTAATAAATGGACATAAGGTAGTTTTTAGCTCACATCAAAGTAAAATTACGGTATTGTCAATAAAAATCATATATTGTCAATAATTTCATATATGAAAGTTTTATACTTTTTGGTGATACGATATACCTCTGCAAGAAACATTCTTCGACATGCTATCATTTTTGCATGTAAAAATCTATACATATAATAAAACAGTAACAAACCTGTGTCTGTACATTGAATAAATTAAAAAAAAAATAATTGAGGGGAGTTTAGGAACAGTAATAGAGCACGAATCCAAAAAAAAAATTCTGTCTGTTTGTCTGTTTGTTTGTACACGCTAATCTTCGGAACTACTGGGCGGATTTGAATGATTTTTATTTTGTTGTATAGGTATTAAGTCTGGGCAACATATAGGCTATAATTTATCTTGGAAACTTGAACACCTGATGCAGAACCGCAACAGACCAGGTAAACTATAAGAGATACAAAAATGGTACCATAGCAAAAATTGTTTCACGTGATGAGCATTTTCTGCTGAGAGAATAAATTTGAAAATCTGGAACACCTGATGTGGAACTCCAAGAGCCCAGCTACACCATGACACATATAGGAATGACGTCTTAGCAAAAGTTGTTCGGTCTGATGGGCATTTCCTGTTGACTTATAAAAATCGAAGATCAGAAACATCTGATGTAAAAATCAAAGCTATCACTAATTTCACTGTATCTTATAAAATAACATAAGCTGGGAGTACCTCCACGCGGTGAAGGCGGTAACAGTTTAGGACTGATTTTTGATGACGATGGTATATCATTGAAAATTTGACTCTACTGGCCAAAATTCCCATTATTTTTTTTTATTTTATCCAATAAACATGCCTTCGGGGTTTTGTTATATGGGTGTTTAATTTCCTTTTCCATTTATCTTAGTGACACGGTAGCCTACCCGGTAACGCAGGGGAGCAGTCACTTAGATTTTAATTGATCAGGTATCTTTACAATAAAACTATAACCATGCCTAGAAAGAGGTCAAATCTTTCCCAATGTTCCAAAGGAGCTAAAAGATTGAGAATCATAACATCCCAAGAATCTACCAAAGAGCGTCAGGAGAGACTTGATGCTGTTCGAGAACATCAGGCTGCAACTCGCTCCGTGGAAACCTCTTCAGATCGAGAAGCACGCCTGCGTTCTCAGCGTATTTACGCATCTACATCTAGGTCTCTAGAGACCAGTGAAGGATATGATGCGCGACTGTCCGCTAATCTTGAGCGACATGCATTGTCTCGCGAATCGGAACCGATACAGAATCACGCTTGAGTTCTCAGCGTATTCGCACATCTACTAACAAGTCTTTTGAACCGAATGATGAACGTGATGCACGACTAACTGCTGATCGAGATTATCATACACTAGCGACCCGACCCAGCTTCGCATGGGCCTATAGCCTTCCTCGGTAAATGGACTATCCAACACGAAAATATTGTTTTAATTCGAACCAGTAGATCCTGAGATTAGCGCGTTCAACCAAACAAACTCTTCAGCTTTATAATATTAAGTATAGATTGTCCCGAACACGCACACAACAAAATATTCATAATCAGTTAGAAAGTGAGAGAAAAAGAATTGCTGGAGTACGGCATGAAGAGACAGAAGAAGAGCGCAACGAACGTTTGAATTATGATCGACTTCGACATTCTCTTAACAGAATGTCGATATCACCTGAAGAATCGGATGTGTCTCAAGATATAGCCGTAGGTCATGGCGACCTTCCTTGGGTTGATAAGGAACGGAGTTCATTTACGTATACTCCTATGATTGACTACGCCACATATTCCGCCATTGGAGGTATGATTCAAAATTGTACTTTTTGAACGTCTCGAATCATCTCGCGCATCCCGTTGTTTTCCCGTCCCCGGGCTCTTAGAATTCGACATCAGACGTTTCAGATCTTCGATTTTGCCGACCCCGTTGTCGCTGGCATAAGCAACAGGATCCGCGTACGAAGTCGCGGGCAGAAGCTAGTTGCACAATAAGGCATGGTTGTATTTTTTTTCCTTACGTGCGATATTGTGCGATATGTCACGTCGCAGCAAGTAGTTGATCGCGACTAAACCAATGTTGATCATTTCCACAAATTTGTGCCACACGTTCGATGGCTGCGTGGCACTTCCACTTGTTTTTATTATTCCGTGGTTTAAATAAATCCCCATTTGTAGAAAGATTACCTATAGAGTTTTGTTCATAGAAAATGCTATTTCTAAGAAGTTAAATTATTTCGACATTTGCGGAGTACTACGAACCGCCACTTAGGTCCTGAAGTGTTGGAAAGTCCCCGAGTCCGTCGCTATATAGGTGCCTATTTAGGTGGGTTGGAAAAAGATGTTGTCCGCCCTTCACTAACAGCCGGTGCACCATGCAGCTGCGGGCCGGGTGAAAGGATGTGATTTCCCTCTCCCTTTCCACATGGTGGCCGATGATCAGGCCAGTGCACAAACCGCGTTGTTGTGAACAGCGAAGCTACCAGCCGTCAGGTCAGCCGCCCAGATCGGTACCCTACGTAAGGACCTACACGCCTAGGCGCCTTATGCGGTTCACCACCAGTGATACCGCAGCCATCACCAGCAACGCTGTTCCCTGTACGAGCTCCCTTGGGCCGTGGCCAACGTGTCGACCACGTAGCACGTCTTCTCTACGCCCGATTGGAGCTCGCCCCTAAGCATCCAGTCGTACTCGATGTTCCATAGGAGTGGGCCCACAATCGAGCTGCCAACATCACCCCATCTCAGGACTCCGCTTCCTCAATCAGGGCTCTTACATGCGATATCGCCTTGGATATCGCGGTCCCTTTGCGCACAAGTGGTGGACGAGGCAGGTCGCTCGTCTAATAACACTATGGGATGCTACACGGACGGCGAGTCTGCAGGGTACCCTGACATGCAGGATCAGGCGACCAGATTTCCACAAAGTGGGAAACGCTGCGCTCAAGGTACGCTGTGTAAAGTCCTCTCAGTTGGAGCTCTAGCTCTTTCAGAGCATGGGCTAACGCGGCCGGGACCCGGTCGGGCCCAGGAGCCATGCTCTTCGCCCGAAGCCGCATTATAGTCACCCGCAACTCTGCTTGTGTCACCCCTGGGACGCTGATGGCGTTCTTTTCTGCAGAATGCGTCTGGGCAAATGGGCAAAGTCATCGGCGGCGGACTGTGCTTCGCTCTTGCCGGGAAGAGGGCTGCTAAGTACTACCTCTTCCAGCAACTCGGGTAGGAGACTCCGTAAGTGGAGGGGCCGCGATCCGAAGTTTCTCTCGAACCGCTCATTACGGGTGCCCCCATGGATCCACGTCTAAGCCTGCCTCACAACCTCGCTTCGCAGTTGGCCAGCGCAGCTTCTTCATTAGAGACCCGAAGAAGTCTCCTCCAGGATCGGGTGTAGGTACCTACTGGTGCTTAGCTGCCACGCAACAAGCAACTGCGTGATCACCAGGTGTATTGGTAGGCGGCGTACCTACCAATACACCTGGCGCCTTCACATTGTATTAATTATTATACTACCTATATTAAATTATTCACAAAATTTTAGGCAAAAAAGTAATCAAAATTTGGTGAATAATTTTGAACTTTTAATTGCTTTTATTAATAATTAATAATTTGTGTTACTAACCAGATATGGACATTGTCCGAAATAAATGTTATTATTATTATTATTAATAAGTCTTATAAATAAATTGTAAAAAGTAACAAGATACAAAACTATCTAGGTATCTATTTTTTAGTTAATAATAAATATGTTTCAGCTTTTTTGGGCATTTGACGGGGAATGAAACGGTTTAGATTTTTTCGTTTACTTTTATTCTTCAATTTTTTTACTTTTCACATTAATTGTCACTTTTAATGTTGGAAACATGAAAATTGGTTTTTGAGTTTGCGGTGAGAAATTAAAAAATGTGTAGCAGTTTTTTCTTTGGCAACTTCATGCCTAAGGGGTAAAATAGGGGATATGGGAATTTCGTTAGCAAATAATAAAGGAGGTTTTTCTACTACTCCTGGAAGGCGACCTAGGGAGTTGCGCTTGTAGGGGAAGTACGATATCTACGCGGACGAAAGTGGAAAATATGTTTTTCTTACTCCTCCGCTGTTTTATTCTGATTAAATTCGTTGCGGGATCCAAACCAGTCGTAATGTTTTCCCGGTACTCGTCGAGCTTCATTGTTGCGACGCTTTTCTAGTGGTCGCCGCACTGTTGATTCTGGATTTCAGGAGTTGCAATGGTTTGGGAATAGTGTGGCGGGATTGTTGCCAACCCCCCCCCCCCCCCCAAATCACAAATTTATTGGTGTCGCGCCAGTATGGAAGTCAGACATACCTACTTCATCAAAAAATTACGACACAAATAACAGTAGGTACCTACTTACTGTTTATCATATCTTTACTGTTATACTGTGTATCATTACTGTTATTTGTTATTTGTACCTACCTATGTATTTGTACCTACTGTTATTTGCGGTATATAAATGAAACCTAGCTAGATCGATTTATCGCCCCCGAAACCCCCTGCATACAAAATTTCATGAAAATCGTTGAAGCAGTTTCCGAGATGAAGAGTATATACCTATATAATATATATATATATATACATAGGTATATAATCTGATATATCTAAACAAGAATAACTCGTTTAAAGCTGTTAGATAGAAATTGACGAGTTTCATGAAGATGTTACTACCTTAGCGCCTGCACGTTTTTTGACAGCTGCCTTAAAATGTAATTATTCCCGATTACCTTAACTTAACTTTAAAATGTGTTATAAAATAAATATATAAACTGACTAATCTTGTTGGATTATCTTATTTATGACCTCTTACAGACATTATAATACAGGTATGCGTATGTTTTTACAAAAAAAAACATATATTGTTCACTAGTTGCAGCTGTCAAAAAACGATTAATCCAGTGGACAGAGTGTAGGTACGCAAAACGATTTATTCAAAAATTCATAAGTTGTCGTTGACATTCACTTTCAGGAAAATCAATAAAAGAAAATTACTTCGATCAAATGTATTTATTTAATCTATTTTGTCATTGATTCTCTAGGTCCTATTCAGAGGACCCTGTAATAACAACTTAACAAGTATGCGGCGAGTAAACTTCACCACGCGTTCTAGGAAATACTTACAAATAATACAAACCCGGGTAGTGTCTGATAGCAACTTTAGTTTGAGTAAAGTACAAGGTGTGACACTTTGTACACACTTTGTATTGGTCCTTAGGATAGCCACCTAGGTAGGAAGTAAATAGCAAATAGCCTACCTATTAATACATCAAAATATACGGAGTATCAAGCAGACTGAAAATAAATAAATTATAAACTGCATCTGATTTGAATTTATTAATTTTAGTTTCTACTAAAATTTATAATTTCAATTGTAAAATTATACAATAATACCTTGATCTATATACATAATCCATATTATGTAAATTCATCAAAAACAATTTTATTGCGAACCAGATAAATACACTGTGGAAGAGAAATTACACTCTTATATAGTGAATCCAAGGGAACAGGTTATAATATGTCCCTACCACCCTCTACACACATCATGTATAAATTAAGATAAGTAGAAGGTAGGTACAGTTTGATTCTAACTTAATGGCGGCTGTGAAGTGAGCGGTTGGATGCGCAGTACCCCGCCCCTCACCCCCGCTGCTGTCATGTGAAATTGTTACTGCGCAGCGACTCGCCTCGTATTCAGAGCCGCCATTAAGTTTGAATCGTACTGTATAGATAGTGTCACTGTTTAACTCATCTGTGCGCGCTGCGCCATGTGTGCATAAAGCTTTTGCTCGGACCAACGATTGCCGCGCATCACTGCCACACAAATTAAAACTGTATAATTACAAGCGTGATGGCCTAATGGTTAAGGCGCTCGCCTCTCAAGCAATAAGGTTGTGGGTTCGAATCAGGGCAAGTACCACTGTAATTTTTTCAATTCATATGTACTTTCTAAATTTATCTTGGACATCATTGACATCGGTGAAGGAAAACATCGAGAGCAAACCTGGACTTTAAAAATCGCCAATCCGCCTTGAGCAAGCGTGATGATCAATGCTTGTGCATACTCTGTATGAGAAGAGGCCTTTGCCATGCAGTGGGACAATTATAAGCTGGTATTATAATACCAGTATAATAATATAGGTCATACAGGTCTACGCCCCGACCTCGGCACACCCCGACGACGAAGTGGAGACCATGTATGAGGATATCTCTAAAGCCATGCATGGTTTCAAAATTCGCTTCAACGTTGTCATGGGGGACTTTAACGCGAAACTAGGCAAACGAGACGGTAATGAGCTGCATGTGGGGCAATTTGGGTTTGGACGTCGGAATCGCCGGGGTCACCAACTGGCTAGTTTTATGGAGAAGGAGGGCGTCTATATGATGAACTCCTTCTTCAGTAAGCGTGAGCACAGAAAGTGGACCTGGCAGAGCTCTGATGGTGCAACTAAAAATGAGATTGACTTCATCATGTCAACCAAGAAGCAAATGTTCAATGATGTCTCTGTGATCAATTCGGTGAAAACCGGGAGCGATCATCGCATGGTAAGAGGCACATTGAACATCAATATAAAGCTTGAAAGGTCTCGACTGATGAAGTCTACGCTCCGTCCAGCACAGGTCCAGATTCAAAACCCCGAGAGCTTTCAGCTCGAACTCCAAAATCGTTTCGAGTGCCTAGGAAGCTCATTGGACGAATACAACTACGAGTTCGTGGAAACTGTCCATACGACTGGGTCTAAGTTCTTCAAGACACGTCGTGCAAATAAGAACAAAAAACTCTCTGATCGTACTCTCAAGCTCATGAAGGAGCGGCGTGAGATGATCTTGCAGTCTTCAGATGAGGCGTGGAAATACCGGCAGCTCAAAAGACGGATCTCTAAATCCTTGAAGACTGACCTCCGCCGCTTTAATACCGAACGTATTAAAGACGCAATTGAGAGGAATAAAGGCTCCAAGGTAAATACCTTGGAGCCTTTATCCCTTGCAAATGCAAGGGATCTGGCTATTGGGCAGAGCCAGCTCACGAAACTGAAGACCGACGATGGCAGGATTGTGTCCGCCAAACCGGAGCTTCTGAGGGAGATCGAGAGATTCTATGGGCAGTTGTACACGTCAACCAGTAAACCCGTTGTAGATCTAGCGAACGACCCAAGAGCTAGACTAACCCGACACTATACCGAAGACATCCCGGACGTCAGCATGTACGAGATTAGGATGGCTCTGAAACAGCTTAAAAACAACAAGGCAACGGGTGATGATGGAATTACGGCCGAACTCCTGAAGGCGGGTGGAAAAGCAGTACTTAAGGCCCTTCAGAAACTGTTTGATTCCGTCATACTCGAGGGAAAAACGTCACGGGCATGGTGCAGAGGTATGACGGTGAGACGATTTGTGATGACTCTTGAAAACATCTTGTAGACATGGTTCAGAAGTGAGATGGCCCTATAGTTCTTCAACCGAGCATTGTCGCCATCTCACTTCTGAGCCATGTCTACAAGTTGTTTTCAAGAGTCATCACGAATCGACTGGCGCGCAGATTTGACGACTTCCAGCCTCCCGAACAAGCCGGTTTCCGAAAAGGCTTTAGCACCGTAGACCACATACATACGCTGCGGCAGGTTATACAGAAGACCGAAGAGTATAACCTGCCTCTCTGTTTAGCGTTTGTGGACTACGAGAAAGCATTTGATTCGATCGAGACTTGGGCTGTACTGCAGTCTCTCCAACGGTGCCAAATCGACTATCGGTATATCGAGGTGTTGAAGTGTCTATACAGAAACGCCACCATGTCAGTCCGACTTCAGGACCAGACCTCGGAACCTATCCTTCTGCAGCGAGGTGTGAGACAGGGAGACGTCATATCTCCGAAACTGTTCACCGCTGCATTGGAGGATGTCTTCAAGTTTCTGGACTGGAGCGGGCTAGGCATCAACGTCAATGGCGAGTACATCTCTCACTTTCGGTTTGCCGACGATATAGTGGTCGTGGCTGAGACCATGGAGGAGCTCAGTACAATGCTCGATGACCTCAGTAGAGCTTCCGAAAGAGTGGGTCTTAAAATGAACATGGACAAAACCAAGGTCATGTTGAATGCCCATGTAACACCCACTCCTATCAAGATCGGAGACTCTACACTCGAAGTTGTAGCCGATTATGTCTACCTGGGACAAACGGTCCAGTTAGGTAGGTCTAACTTCGAGAAAGAGGTCAATCGTCGAATCCGACTCGGCTGGGCAGCGTTCGGGAAGCTGCATGGTGGCTTCTCGCCCAACTTACCGCAGTGTCTCAAGACGAAAGTCTATGACCAGTGTGTGTTGCCAGTGATTACATACGGGACCGAAACGTGGTCGCTCACAATGGGCCTCATCAGAAGGCTTAAAGTCACCCAAAGGGCAATGGAGAGGGCTATGCTCGGAGTTTCCTTGCGTGATAAAATCAAAAATGAGGATATCCGCAAGAGAACCAAGGTTACCGACGTAGCCCGAAGAATTGCCAAACTTAAGTGGCAGTGGGCAGGGCACATTGCTCGCAGAACAGATGGCCGATGGGGCCGAAAAGTTCTAGAGTGGCGACCGCGAACCGGAAGACGTTGCGTTGGAAAGCCTCCCACTAGGTGGACCGATGACCTGGTAAAGGTTGCAGGGATCTGCTGGATGCGAGTCGCATGGGACTGGCCAATGTGGCGCCACTTGGGGGAGGCCTATGTCCAGCAGTGGACGTCTTTCCGCTGAAATGATAATGATGATGATGATAATAATATCTAATATGTATATATATTACGATTTATATTATATATATATAATTACATGCGCACGCACACATGGCGCCGCGCTCACGGATGAGAAGAACTATCTGTCACTACTTTATCTGAAATGGTTTCAACATGATAAATTGATGCAGTAATACCTAGGCTACTAATATCTAAAATAGTACCTAGGTACTTACCACGAACGATATACACTTGGCAGTCATCGCCTATTAAAAAAAGTGAATGGCTGGTGTAATGGTGTTACAGCTGTTAAGTATTACCATGGTTATTGTAGGACTTGCAACTATTATTATTAGATTCTTTTTGTTTCCAAAATAATAAAGAGTACCGATTGTATGAAGTACCCCAAACATGAAATGTTGTACAAAAACTTATTAGTAATCAGTCTAAATCTTTTGGCACTTGACAAACCATTTTGACGGTAAGAATCATCATCACATCATGGAGAATTCACTGCGAAAGATTAGAACTAGAACTTTATGCAGTTACCAAAATCTTTTCAAAACTTTTGAGCGACAGGTAAAGTGGCGCGTCTGACGAACTTTGGTAGCTTATTGGTACTAATACGGAAACACAAAGATTACCGAAGCGCTTACCTTTTGTGGAATATTGTATATGGGCTGAAGCCAATTGTAAAGTATTTTTCAACACACTTGCTCGTAAAGTGGCTGTTATTGCACCGATTTTAGGGCTTACGTACGGTTTTTTTTATGAACTTATTAAATAAATGAATTAAGAGCGCCCTCCTCCTCATCATATTTCCCATACAAACGCTCGTACGCGATTACGGCGTTATAACAAATTATTTTCCAAATATTTTTAACACAGGTATCTTGTGGTTTAAATCTAGTTTTGTATGAAGCCAAAAATAAACTTTTTTGAGAAATAAATTCAGTAAACACGTCCGAAAATCAGCTTTTTTGCACAATTTTATCTGAACTTTGGCCGTTCATAATGCACTCATACATTAAAAAAGTTAAAAAACAGCTTCATAGAAACCTTGCACATGTAATGGAGATTCTAAATTACAAACATTTTTACCAAAAACTTGTAAGGCTTTTTCAAAAACACGTATGTCCTGGAACAAGTTTCGTGAAATTTCCGCGCGCCAATTTTCCTGTCATGTTATCGCGTTCTCACTAACTCGTTTGTTTTCGAGCTTTGCGTTGGTTGAAACAAAAAAAATTTCAATCACGCTCGCGTTGTAGTTCGTTCGATGGGGATGGGCGCTCTTAAGTATATTAATTCAATCTGTGATAAATAAATGTCGAGGTTACCTATGCATCGTGTCACCAACAAATTATTTCATAAAATTAAATTATGTGCAAAATTTATAGTGCTTAATATTTGTTCTATATGTAGCTACGGAAAACGTTAAGAGTGTTTTTATAGATGAGTGGAATTAAACGTAAAAATGAATGACAGATGATTACCTACGTGAAAGTAATAATGAGTGTAAATAAAAACAGAAAAGAATAGAATTTAACGAGAAACAATTAAAAAAAAATCCGCGCGCCATTTCTCACAAATCTTTGTCCAAAACAATAATTTTAAGAAATTGTATGTAGTGTCTTCTCCTCACAAGTGCCTTTAATAAATTGTTGCACTGTTAATTTATTTTATGCATCAAATAAGCGTAGCTGAATGTGTGTGTAAACAATTGTTGGCGAACCTAATAAATAAATAAATAAATTATAGTATCGGCTCTATGACGCCCTCGCCAGCGGTTGAAATGACAATTTTTCCTCACTTTTAATACAATATACACGGACTAGAAAAAAAAGAGAGATTCCGCGTCACACATATCGAACGTGAAGCAACAGTAAGACGAACCGTTTGTACAAACATGCCTAACGCTCACATGGACTAGAAAAAAAAGGACTCCGCGCCACGCATATCGAAAGTACCGACCGTACCGATCTATGTGTGCGTAGGTCCGGCGTACTAAAGAGGCTTCACTTTCGTTATGCGTGGCGCGGCGTCCTTCTTATTTTCTAGTCCGTGACAATATACAATTTTTTATGTGTAAAGTTTTGGCAGTAGGTTTTTCAGCGCAATCATAAATTATTTACAATACAAGTTTCGATTTGTAAGTCAACATAATTTGGTTTCGTTATTATAATATACAAAATTACCTACATGTTTGAGGTGGCAATAACACGAAACTAAAAAAAATATTAATACATTTATAGAACAACTTACTATCAAATACCGATCCCAAAATAATCAACAATTTATTTTACATTTGCGATTTTCATTGCCTCAATTTCTTTTCTTTTTTAACATCTATAATTTATTCACCAAGGCAATTAAACAAATATATAATTTTTACAGTACATGCCACTGATCTTTGTCTGTGAAGTTAGCTGCGCTTAGTTTTTTACGTCAAATTATTCGGACCTTGACCCGGGAAACTCAACTGGTGTCCGGTATAAAAAGACCCGTCGAATGCACGACCTCTTTATTTTCAAATTTGCAGCTTACTTCTTACGCGTCGTATTACGGCCTCGACTTCGGTCTTAGCGGCGAGCGGCGCGGCGGACGGCAGGAACAAATGCACCCACTAGTGACGAGAAAACCGCGCGCGTTTTCGCTGAGCGGCGACTCGTGGCGTGCTTCATACATTTCTGATGTCAAATTTCGGGAAAACCTCTTTCTTCAAAAGGAAAACGTAGAAAAATCGGAAGTAATCATAAACCTGAATAAAGATTCTGTTCGTTCCAGTTTACCCGACGGATCTACAAGCAGATCTGAACACTTGGAGGCTCACGATGATATGTAGGTATCGTGATACTGTAGACGAGAACGTAGAAGTATCGGAGGAAGTAGAACCTGAACCTGTAGTACCAGAGCGAGTATCTGATGACGTATTGACTGAAGAAGAAGTTAGAATACCTGAATCAGAAAGAAGGTATCCTGTAAGAGAACGCAGACATGTCGATCGGTACGGACGCAATGTTATGTATGCCAAGAAGAGCAATCTTGGTGGTGATCCATTGACTATAAATGAAGCGTTGGCGAGACCAGATGGTGATTTATGGCAAAAAGCGATAGATAATGAACTTATGTCACTAAAGGAGAACCAGACTTGGACGTTGGTGGATCTTCTAGCTGATAAGAAGCCTATCCAATGCAAATGGGTGTTCAAAATAAAAAAAGATAGCGATGGCAAGGTAACGAAGTACAAGGCTAGACTTGTAGCAAAAGGCTACACACAGGTATGCGGTGTAGATTATACTGAGACTTATTCTCCTGTAGTTAGGAGCTCTACTCTAAGACTGTTGTTCTCGCTAGCTGTTGAATACAATTTGTTTATTGATAAGTGGGATGTCACGACTGCCTTTTAGTACGACAAAATTAATGAGGACATTTACATGCTCCAACCAAAAGGAGCAGTAGTCAAAGATCAAGAAACAAAGGTATGCAAATTGCAGCGTTCTTTGTATGGATTGAAACAAGCTTCAAATGCTTGGTCCAAGGAATTGGATAAAGAAATGTTGAATTTAGGCTTTGTACAATCAAAAATAGAACCGTGTCTGTATCAAAAGCAGCTTAAAAACAAGAAGTTGATTGTCATTATTTACGTAGATGACCTTTTTATCTTTGGAAATTGTGAACAAGAAAAGCAAAAATTAAAACCCGATTTGCTTGACAAGTTTAAAGTGAAAGATTTAGGGCCGGCTAGGCATGTTTTAGACATGAGGCTGAGGAGAGACAAAGATGTTATTTGTCTAGATCAGCAACAGATTATTTCAGACATTTTGAATGCCTTTAACATGACAGACGCTAAGCCAGTTTTGAACCCAATGGAAGTCGGTATGCAATTAGAAAGATCGACAAATTCCCACAGCGATCTGCCATATCAAAGCTTGATAGGGTGTCTTAAACTATTTGGCCTGTAATACACGACCAGACATAGCACATGCGGTAGGTAAGTGTACTTTCGCAATTTAATTCGTGTTATGTGAAATACACTTTAAACGTGCGAAACGGGTCTTAAGGTATTTAAAAGGTACGTCTAATCTTTGTCTTACTTTTAGGAAGTCGGGAGATTTAGACTTACGAGGCTACGTTGATGCAGATTGGGGAGGGGTACTTGATAGAAAGTCTTTCACAGGATTAATTTTCAAGATAGGTAAAAATACAGTGTCATGGGAGAGTAGGAAGCAAACGACAGTATCCTTGTCCACCACAGAGGCAGAGTACGTAGGATTGAGTCAAGCTTCGAAAGAAGCTCTTTATTTACGTAGTTTACTGAACAGTTTGACAGCTGTGGATAGTAAAGCAGTAGTAATTTACAATGACAGCGCATGAGTCGGCGCATAAAATTGCAACTGACAAAATGATGCATAATAAGACGAAGCATATAGACATCAAGTTAGTATCATTTTATTCGTGAGTGTGTACTGACAAAGTTGAAATAAGGTACATGTCAACTGATAAGATGATAGCGGACATCTTAAGACTGCGCCGAGCAAAACAAGTCAAAACAGTCGTCACTGTTAAAGTAATATAATCAACACCTTTACCATAATTACCATAAAAAAATATGTAATGAATACCACAATGAATGTGTTAACAGATTATGGTTGGCAAAAAATAAGAATACTGTTTTTGTATAAACAAAAATACGTAAAGTTGTACAAAAATCTTTAAAAAAATCTCGTATTTAATTGAGTTTTGATAGTAAACTGTATTTTTTTTCACAAATTTGAATTCATATTAATCTTTAATATTCTACAATTTGTAGTTTTTACATTTTCGAAATGTCGCTTAGTTATTTTATTATACATTTTTGTTTTAATTGACGCGCTGTTTTGAATATACATACATACGTTGCGTATGATTCAAAACAGCGCGAAAAATTAATAATAAAAAAACTAAGCGACATTTGACTTTGTTTTTATTTTGCTCGGCGCAGTCTTAATACTAAAGTGTTCACAGCCCGAATCTTAGAATTTTTATAAAGGATTTCTCCCTGTCAAATTATTCTATTGAGGGGGCGATGAGTAGTTATATATTTTGATGTTTTAGGTTTTTTAAAAGTGCTTTGTGTAATAGATAATTTTCTAAATGTAGTTTGGTTATGCATACTTTATTTTGTTAGATTTCTTCTGTTTTTGTAATATATTTTTGGATACAGCGTAGGTAGTACAGTTGAACACAGAAGTGTTAGTGATTTATTTCGTTTTATGTACAGAGTACTGATTAGTACAGAAGTAATCATACGCATGTGTAATAGATTAAGGGGGCGTATTGGAGGTCGCATATTTATGTATGCACTGGCCTGTGAGAATAGTCATATTTAACACATGTTTGTCACTGATTTGAACTTAGCATAGTTACGGTTTATTTATGTTCTTATACTTGGTAACCTGTGATTGTAACTTGTGTGTAAAATATTATCCACGAATGACTATACTCTATTATTCCACTACTGCTCTCATTATTCCAATAGAAAACGCCTGTAGATTTCGATGACTATTCTCACAATTTGTATTCTTTATTACACAGAAACTTGCAGAATAGGGTATTTTACTCTATACGAGAAAAAATCTATAAATATGTTATTGAGACAGTTTAGGCATAAAGCAGTCGGAAAATGTAAGTCTTAGTTCATAAAATAACAAAACAAATTTCTAAATTCAATTCAAAGTTTTCAGTATTTTTAATCTGTTATAAAACACCGTGAAACAGTAGCGGCCATGCTATTACGTTGTACGGCTGTGTAAACAAAAATTGACAACTGTCAGTCAACCGATTGGCGTAATATAGGCTTTGTACTTTTATTATTTTCGTAACCAACGTATTTTTTTCATTATTACACCTATTACAAAATATACTTTTAATTATTTTTAAATGATATACAATTATCATATTTAATATGAGCTCATTTGATACAAAACGAACTGACGTCATTTTCGCTGAGCAATATGGCGTCCAGTAAGAAGCGTTTTCGTCAAACTACGCGCGAAATTTGAAAATTTAAAATTTAGATGCATTTTTATGGTACTTATAGATTGAATAAAAATTTTGTGTTTTTTTTTGGTGGCATATTAGCACTACAGAATTTCATTGAGACACTTTTCAAAAAGGGGTGTAATACCCTATTGTAACTTGTAAATTACAATTTACAATTTGTAACGTTTATTAAACAGAGCCCTGTACGACTGCACAATAATCGTTTAATCGTTCATTTCTCATTTAAAGATCATTGTGTTGTTTCACATTTGTTATTTCATCAATTTTAAGATTTTAGTATTCCGACCATGCAGTAGTAAAATGCGACCCAGGGAGTGTTGTACTGGTATGGTACAAATAGTTAATACGATATTTTTTTAGAAAAGTAGAAACATGTAATCTATTTTACAAGCCTCGAGGTAAATTTAAAACTTTTACAGATTAAATTTAATACAAACGGGCTATGATGAACAAGTATTAAAGTAGAGTAAAAAAGCTCTGTTCTAGTTTCGCCATGTCTGTCCGTCCGTCTATCCGCAGTTTAGCTCAAAGACTATTACAAACAGAACACTGCAATTTGGCATGGATATGATGCCGACAAAGTGGTAAAACAAAATCTAGAAAAAAAAATGGGGCATGTATTTTTTTCTCGTCTCACCCATGAAGTGGGGTGCCGTTGGATAGGTCTTTCAAAATTATTAGTGTTTGTAAACACAATTTAGCTTCATAATGCGATTTTTTGTTGGAGTCTGATTGGTTGTTTTTGGGTATGTGAAAATAAAATCATATAAAGAAGTTCAACGGAAAACTATCACAGCAAATCAGTGTATCACAGTTAGATAGACACTCTCTTACCGCCTTTACAAAAATGTTGGCGATATAAGCTTTAGTTAAATAGTTAAATTTTGCTGCTTGGGTAGTTACCGTAGAGGCGGGTTACTTTGACTCTAGGGCATAACTTTGGCCCAAATTGAGAAAATGTTTGAACTGCCCGCCGTGTCGCGACCACACAACCGATCGTCATAGTTCTTTCGGTAACTAATAGATGGCGATATAGACGCGTACTTGCGGGACTGTTTTACCGACTCTAGTGAATTTTGCTACATATTCGCGCCATTTGAAGTTTTGACAATAACACCGGCGATTTTTTCTACTGCAAACTTTTATGTGTTATGCTGTATTTTGGTAAGTTTTCCAATTTGATTGTTATTTATTTTCTTAGGCATGTATGTAGGAGTATAGCAATTGTTTTTTAAAGACGATTTACTTATGTTTCGGGACTTAAATAACAGATCTAGAAAATCGGTATACATTGACCGCTTCTTTGGGCCTGCGGGCCAAAGTAACCCTGCGAAGTTTATTAGTGAATAACTTTATATCTTTGATCAATTTGTTACAGAACCATAATACAAAGCGACATTCCTGATGCCATCCGTGTACAGACGAAAGCCTGGCAGTCGTCGGTATGTCGACTACACCCAGGCCGATTTAAAAAAATGTCTGGATGCAATCCAATCAAAAGTACTCACACAAAGAGCAGCTGCAGAGTTGTTTAACATTCCTCGCAGCACTTTGACTTTGGTTTAAAGACTTTACTCCCCTTCAATCCGTAGAGGAAGTACAGATCGTTGAAGAAAAATGTAGTGAAAGAGAGAAAAATCTAGATTTACCCGTCTTTGAACCTGAATCGAAACTACTTACAAGTTGACGATGCCGCTGGAGAGAATAATAGAGAGCATTTTGCTCTTCATTTGGAAGAGAAAATGCAGGTAGTTTTAGAAGGTTGTCGAGACAAAGGCTTGCTTGGGTTTCGCCCGTACGTCAAATCAAAAAGTTACTGCAGGATACGTTGGAGCCATCAGCTTTTCGTGGAGCTTTACGCTCTCGACTTGATCTGGTTGTACGTAACATTTTTTTAGATATTTTCTTACTGTAAATTTTTTTGAAATATATAATGTTGATTTTACATCGTATTTTAATTTATTTCGAACTTTTTTCTTACATTAAACCGCTTCTGGATATTCAATCTTACCGCCCTTGATGTTTTCTTTGGCCACTGATAGCTGCAAGTACGATTTTTCACCAATAAAGTTCATGGGGTTAAAGTAACACTTTTCTAAGAACAATTTTGGCCCAAACTTTATTGAAAAAAAAAAAAAGAAAATACGCTTATCATATTTCTAAAATGCACTTCGGATCTTGTTGATTACATCCTTGAGCCTCTTTATAACTTTTAAGAACACTAAAAAAATAATACCAATAAAAACTACAGACGAAATTAGAAAATTATTTGAAAAAAATAGCTAAAGTAACCCGCCTTTACGGTATTTAATTTACGTTTTCTGTTATTTATGTTGTGTTTTACATTTCTTATTACAGCGTTGGTTAACCCAGGGCGATTACCCCGTCCTCCGTCAGGTGGCGTCTTGACTGTCTTTATTCGCCCGGCAGTTAGTTAGCTATTCACCGAGCGAAAGTGGCTGTCCAACATGTGTGTAAATCTAAAGAAAAATACCAAAAACGCTAATTGAATCTAGTCATATCACAAGAAACTCTCCCGAGATTTATAGCACCCAGCAATTATGTACTACGAGAGTACGCTCATTAACGTGTCAGAACCTCATCACGGATCAGGCTCAACACGTGGGGACGAGTGATGGAACACTTTTTAGACGCGATTATTACATGCAAGGGTTGCATAAGTGTTTCAGATAAAAATACTCTTTGCCCCCTGGCCCCCAGGGGGCCTACTGCCGCGTGGTGGCAAAGTATGAAAAGGTCGACGAGCACGTGGTCGGAGGCAATTACCAATAGAAGGCGCCTTCAGCAAGCATGACACACCACAGTGGCTTCACAGAAAATTGTCTGAAACAGGAAGACGAGCACGCGGACTATTTTATCGCCAAGGTAAGTGCTTTTTTAGCTAAATTTCCGAAGATCTACCTCTTGGAAAAGTCTAGTTAGACAATAGACATGACGTTCGATTTAGAGCTCGCGCTTTAGAAAACGCAGGGAATTAGTGCAGGAGAATCGGAGGTGCCTTGGAATGTCGCTATAATTGCAATTTGTATGATCATGAAACTGATCACACAATTTACACAATTCAACAGACACAAGAACATGGTAGTTGAGTTAGCGCGCACGCACTTTAGCTCGCTGCAGCTGGGGAGCTAACTGCTGGGCGGATACAAAAAGTTTAGCAGGCGTCCTCTGACGGGTGGTCGGATAATCAACATGTTTTGTTGCACACTATAATCAGTGGAATGGACAACGCGACCCAAACTTACCATGGAATTAGTTACAAATTAAAAATTTAATCACTAAAGAAGTTAGATTCATAAACTGAATCTATGGTAAAAGTCTGATTTAGGACGACCCTTCCACCGTATATTACTTAATTTCTAAAATGTTCTATAATCTAGCAGCTTGACTAGCAAAACTCTAGCTACTGTAACAAGCATATAAAGTCCGTGTACATTTACAATTTAACATTCAACATATACCTATTATAAAATTGTCCATATACCTATTAGGCGCAAGCTTATAAAAATAGCATAGGCACTCTTTCAGAAGATGGGGTAAAATAGCATTGGTACTGATACATAATATTAAGTACATTTACATTACTTTTACATTTTTTGGAAATATTCTTAATATGAAAACTTAGCACCTAGCACTCCTCAGTTGAGGCGTGTTATAAGAACTCACTATGCACGGAGGCTTATGAGTGAACGAACTCTAGAAGAGGGTTCATGTTAGTTTTGTGCGAAACGGCACGGAGGTGAACGGTGGCGCATCGCAGAGATTGCCAGATCGCTAGCTTGGCCGTTGGGCCCAGGATAGGATGCATATTCACAGTTCAAAATAATAACAATAACTAATTCTGTTAGTGCGATGCGAGAAAAGAATCTCAGTATCAGCTTTACATATCTATCACATACTAACTTAATATTGTATAACGTTTTTTTTTCAAAATTATAAGTATATCCATCACAATATTTAACTAGGCACTAATAACACTACATGTTCAGTCATATTTTGGAATTTCTACAGGCTCTGAAATGTTCTTGACAAAATGTGGCCATTCTTTGATAATATCGTACAACTTGTCACCAGGACTGAGAGTAGACGCTAGTTGTCGGTGGGCGAACAGTTTGTAATCTTTAGCAAGTTTGCCAGTATCTACACCCCTTTTGAGTAGCTTGAGACAGGCGTCAACTTGATTCTTCGGTGGCGGATCATTATTGAATGTCCCGATGAAACTAATCCCGATGCTGTACCTGTTATAGCCCAGTGTGTGAGCCCCGACGTAGTCCCAGCCGCGGCCGAAGTACGCAGACCCATCGCCCGCTACTAAAAAATTGTAGCCAATGTCGTCCCACTTTCTAGATTCAATGTGGAACATTTGTATGAGGCGTACGCGCAGCACGCATTCACTCTGGAATCGAAAAAATGCTTGTTAATTGTTTGTTTACTAGCAATTTTGTAATTTGTAATATAAATAAAACCGGCCAAGTGCGGGTTGAACTCGCGTGGAGAGGGTTCCGTACATTGCCAAAGTTTCAATTGACACAATTCTTATAGGTTTTCCTGTAATCTACAAGCAATGAACTATTTTATATATTTTTTTCAAAATTTTCGGCTCAGTAGTTTCGGAAATCAAGGGGGGGAATGGTCAATTTTCGTCTTCTTTCATAAATAAAATCAAAACGATTTATCAATAATAATATAATTATATTAGAGATCCTCATAACGAGCCCTTTCATTTGATATATGACACAATAAGGTTTGCAAAAAATTGTCCCCAACAACTGACTCTTATTTAAAAAAATATTGATTATTTTGCACATCTGTGTTTGGGTCATAGGATTACGCCATCCTACCAAATTTCACCTGCTTTGATCCAGTAGATTCGGAGCGAATTGGCTGTGACAGATGGACGGACAACAGACAGACGCACAAGTGATGACGCACAAGGGTTCTGTTTTTTGTACGGAACCCTAAAAAGGACAATTATTGTCTAGCATTATCAACACAAACCACTTGGGTAAACATTTTAACAGCAGGTTAACTTTCTTAATAAGCATCCAGTAAAGAAAGATTTAGCAATTTACAAAGTAAATGGAAGAGGATAACACTAACCTGCGTTTTGCATCTCTCTGTTGCAGTGTGTGATATAATGACCCAAGGCACAGGCTGTCTAATCTTATCTAATGAGTTCTCTACTGGCTGAGCAAGCCAATCAGTTCTAGGTACTATCCTAAGATGATCTGGCGCTATCAACAATGGATTGGCTGAAAAATAACATTGACATGTCATCAACATCACACCAACTTATCATGCAAACCAACTATCAAAAATTAAAAACATTATTTATTTAAAGTATTTCCAGTATGTAGTCCTTATGACACAAGATAACACTGACTCACAGTGGTATTTATTGTTATACATAGGTACTTCTATAACTCAAAGTATAAACCAAATATATGCCCATTGGATGACTCACTTAAAGAGTTTTCTAAAATAAACTAGAACATTGCTGTATCTGTGTAGTACATTCGTTTTTTGTGTAAATCTATAGGTAAAGTTTTTGTACCTTTCTTAATAGGATTCATGTATGGATCATAATCATCGAGTATTGCTTCATAGTCTCTCCTTTTCCTACTCCTCGCAATATCTGTGACCACACTTTTTTCACCACCAGAGCCATCCAATGTTAGTAATGTATAAAACATCAACAGGAATGTTAATGTTGTGATTACAATTGTAAAAAAAATTAAGCTTAAGTTTTCATAGAACAATCCCACCACCTTTGTGTAGTCTGAAATGATAATATATTAATGCGTCATTACTTTATTAATAACCACGCCTTTAAAACTTTATTAGTATTAAATGTACACTATGCCCATGGGTTTGTCATAATTATACACACCTTGTTTTAGGGAATTCCCTTATCCAATATACCACACATTTTAAAAACAATTTTGATTACCTTTTTAGTGCAAGGACAAACTGATAAATAAAATGATAACTTATCATAATTATAAATCCTAAGGGACTTTTTTTGGTAAAAATATTGAATTAAATCATAAAATTGTTTTTTTTTTGTTAACTGTACACCTTTTGCCAAAGTAATTTGATTCAACTTAGACAAGTGACAATTATTAGTATTGGGAGAGACGCACGTTAGGCTTTTTATATTAATAAATTATAAATTATATTAGCTCTGATTTTGATATTACATGTATTAAGGAAGGAAATCTCATAACCTCATAAAAGTTGCGGGTCACCGCATAACATCCAATGGAGTTAGTCACTTAAGATGCACTCCATAGACCATTTTAAGATTATTTCAATTCAGAAACTGACAATAATTAGTCAATTTCAGCTGTCTATGTAAGCGCACAATTAGCATGATCAAGAGAGGGAGAGAGAAATAGTGGCATGAGCTGTCTAAACAAAGTGCTACCACTTACTTGATTTCCCAGAAGTACTATCTTCCTCCGACATTGATGGTGATGACATCGAACTATCATCTTGACTGGAATTGCTAAGAATTATTGACAAAATTGCAAATATACCACCAAGTACAACTATACATATTGCTGAAAATGTTATTTTGTGCCATCTCCTTAAATGAAACTTCTTGATAGCTGTAAAAGATAGGGAACGTAATTAATCTCTTTCAATTCATGGTCACAATTCAATTCGACTATAAACTCTTATAAGCAGTTAGTAGTAGCCTTTCAACCAAGCAACAAACCGCGCCAAGCAAGCAGTCTTAAGGAAGAGTTGTAAGATTGCCTCCTCCAGTGAGGACAACCATCATATTCCATAATCATAATAATTTAGATGAAGTAGTAAGTAAAAAGCCTGTATTTACTTTATACTTTGTAAACCTTTTGTTTTGTTACATGTCTAAACAAGTAAAATGGCAAAAATAAAATAATGTCAATCTACACTAATATTATAAAGAGGAAAGATTTGTATTTTTGTATGTAACAAATAAACTTAAAAACTATTGGACCAATTTCAAAAATTATTTTGCTGTTAGAAAGCTACATTATAGGCTATATTAATTAAGTACTAGAAAAAATTTGAGATCCTTAGAAATCTCTACTAAAACCAACCCAAGGTGTAACATTGAGCACATTTAAGTAATAACCATGGTGGCAATTTCTCACAAATAATACTTAAATTAGGAGACAGAAAATTACCCACTCCAATTGCCAACAGCTCCCAAGTATTGTTGGAATTGGCTTAAACTGTTCTGTCTAGAAATTCTTATAGACACAATCTATCCCAATATCATATACCGAGAAAGAAATTTCCATTGACTCTGTTCGAGGGTGATATTGTCACCAAGAAACGACTCAATAAATGAGATAAACAATATAATTATGGGAAAAAGTATGGTGTAAGTACAGTGCACTACCCACAAGAATTTTTAAATTCCATCCTGCTGGTATGCCACCCCACAAACTAAAATTAGAAGTAGGTACTCATTATGATATTGAGAAAGGACAATGCCAGAAACTCTATAGAACTTTGCCCCACTCAATAAAAGTCATGTGCAATATGTAGCATCTTACTGTTTATTTATTGCTGATAACTACACATTAGTTGTGACTGTAGAACTTGCAGTTTCCGTTTAAATCTAAAAACAATAATGACATTGATTATAGGTTAAATTGTATTTTAGGTAAAATGAGTTTGTATTTTGTGGGTAGGTATTTCGAAATACGCAAGTTCTAAAGAAAAACAATTTAGTATAGAAAGGTTCTAAATTCATTACAATTATTTTCATTAATTTACTTTTTCTGTACATGGGTGGGGCAGGATCTGGCATTGTCATTTATTGTGTAATGGTACAAGACTTTTGATAAAGGAATTCCGAGACAATGTGATTGTAGCAACTATCATCACGGGCCCCGCGGCCGGCCAGCTAGCTCTGTTTCGCGGATCCTGATGATAACAATGGATTTGCCCATGTCTTTTAAAAGTTAACAGTTTCGCGTAAAGATATTGTTTGCCCTTACAATAAAAATGACTACCCGTGCGGAGCCAGGACAGGCCACTAGTAATTTATAAGCCTGTTTGTGTTGGATAAGCCATAGTGCCACTATTGGTTCCTTGAGTGTTAAGTTAATGAAGGATCAAGTCAACAGTTGCTTTTGCTATAATGGAAAAACTGATAACGCAATATCATTGAGTACAGTATGGTCAATATATCTTGGTGGCCCTGAAGTTAGCTGATTAGGTGCGTAGTAGATAATTTTGTTCCTAAAAAATCTACTGTGCAGCCAAACAGCTATCTTCTAGATTGCCAAGATATGTTGGCCGTACTGAATCTATGCTCAACAGCCACCCTCTTAGAACATGTGCTAACCAGTTTTCATAATGATTATCAGTATCTAACTCACAATTGTTATTTTTTGATTGCTCCTGATATTTCTGAACTGGAACATCTTCATCTTCCGTTTTTACATATGATGGGTTCTCTAATCCAGGAGTATTTTGTATCACTTGCTTGATTATAACAGGCCCATTGAAATAGGTGTTATTCCCAATTATAACATTTTCGGAATTGCTTACTGCCACATTGCCAGTAATAGGAGAACTGCCAGGCTTCACCAAACTTGATGGGATGGTCGCTAGAGTATCAATCGTCCTTGAACTTTTGCTATCTGTCCTGTCATCATCCTCACTGTCGCTTTTCTCCTCAATGATTTGAAAGTCACCAAGTTCGCCTTCAAGTTTTAAACCAAGACTATCGTTCACATAGCCTGTATCTGTTTTCAGTGCCATTGTCAATTAAATACGTGCACACTCACATCTTTTAATCTATTACTGTGCTATAAATTATTTTTAAATGTACCTATTGTAACTTGTTTAGCAACAGGAAAAAGTAAATAGCAGTCCCACATTAGCTTCGATTGCTACAGTAAACGCAAGCAAGTGAAAGTATTTGTTATTGTCTAAAATGTAACCAAGTACCATGAGTACCTATTTCCTCCTTTCTTATGTTTTATATACTATTTTGTAATTTTGTATATTATTTATCCTCAAGTTATTTTTATAACAGTCAAGTTTTTTTTTATCCATAGATAATAGATATGTACCCCGTACCTACCTCTACCTGGTATATCTCTAATTCTCTATGGAATATAAGTTCTGTGGATGTAGCTAACCAAGAAGCTTATAGATAAAAGTGGAGGCAACACTCTAAATACCTAAGTGAAGCCAACTGTGGGCAGACGCTCTCTTTCTGAATGCATACATAAGATAAAGAAAACACCTATCACTGTCTCGTTCTTATGTATACAATCAGAAAGAGAGCATCAGCCCACAGTTGGTTTAAAACTTTTGTTCTAAGTGTTGGCTCCATTTATACCTATATCTTCATGTAGCTAACTATACCAAAAAGCTTATATAGGTAAAAGTGGAGGCAAAACTGTGAACAAATAAGTGAAACCAACTGTGGGCAGACGCTCTCTTTCTGTATGCATACATAAGATAAAGAAAACACATATCACTCACTGTATCTATATGCTTCTTGAACTCAGTGTTGCCAGATGTACCGCATTTCCGCTTTTTACACCGCCTTTTTGATAATGAACCGCCTTCCGCTTTTCATCTACGCGGTTCCGCTTTTTTCGAATATGCTAGAACAACCCTTTAACTTTTATTATTTATTTATTTACACTTCATGCACAAAGGTAGGTACAAAGGCGGACAGGCGAACTTTTCATAGCAGAATAAGAAATAAATAAAAATAGGTAAAGCTATTCTACATCAGACAAAGCTGTATCGGTTTCAACCTCAATAAAGAAAAAAAAATCTGTGCTCTACTCACATGAAGATGATTTATAGATAAATTATATCTTCATGTCCACTACCTATACTAGGTATTCAGTAATCTGTGGCTTTACCAGACCGGTGTTAAAACCATGAATAAGCTTCTTGGTTAAAACACGTCCCTCGAAGGAAAAAATATAATTTATTAAAACTTGATTATTGACATTATTGTATTACTCCCTAATTCGTAAATTCCCTTGTATGAATAAATAATTAAAAACATCAAATGATTGCTATGTAAATGTTAAAACTAGAAATCCCGCTTTTTTGTTGAAAATCCGCGTTTTTAAAGTACCACTACCGCATTTTCAACTTTCGGACATGGCAACACTGCTTGAACTAGACAGAATAAAAATAAACTACTAAACTTCAATCAAACATTTGATCACATGGAGGCTGGTATTATGAAAGTTGGAAACAGGATTTACATAACTGTTTTCTATTAGGCCTGTATCATACTTTAATTCCACTTCGTCTATTATTTTTGCCAGTGTATAAAACTATCATTATCAACTATCAATGTAGTAAAAGCACCAATCATGGAAAGTTTATGAAACATTTTTTTTGTTTGGACTGTTTTTTGATTAGGTACCGGTAAAACGGGGCTATTCGGGACATATTTTGAGTCACTTTACCAAATATCTTGTTTATTTCACATAAAATACTATGGTGAAAAAATTGTACGGGTGTCGGAGAACTCCTTACTTCTGCAGACATACTTTTGAAGTAGCTACATGTAACAGGAACAGAAAAATAAAAAAATAATGAGGCTGTCCCAAATATCGCATATTTGGGGCTATTATGGACAGCACTGAAAAACTGATATAAAATGCATATTTTGAGACATAACAGCCACTTTCAACAAGTCTATCGATATTTAGGACAAAGACTGACAAAAACTACATAAAATAATGTTTTTGTTTTAGGGATTGGTAGAATTTTAAGAAGAAAATTTTTTTTTCAAAAGTTAGTCAGGATTTTGCCCTGTGCGAGAAGTTTTGCCGCCTAAATTTTGACGTAAAAAACGGTCTCTAACTCTTTCACCAAAATTTGTTACTAAACTGTTTAATATACTGACATTGACAGTTGACAATTATGACGTTAACTATAAATCTGTTGCTAGAGTTCATAAAACAAATCCTACCAAACAGCAAACGAAAGTTATCAATATTTTTGTACGAAATCCTGGGTTGTCCCAAATACCCCCCCGAAACCCAAATAGCCCCGTTTTACGGTACCTACTTGTTATATCTTTGAATGTAAAAGGAATGAAAAGTATTATAAGATGGTATAATTTTCAACTTTAAGAGCCAAGCTAAGCGCTATAGTCTTTTCCATCTGTTCTCTAAAGCAGTTTCTTTTTGGCGCCATTTCTAAAAAGATAAAATAAAATCAATAAATGACGGGAATTTTAGAGGTACCAGTTATTGACAACCAATCTTGGACAAATAAATCAATACATTTTAAAGCTACCAGTTATGGACAACAAATCATGGGCAGTATTCTAATGGTCTATTTAATTTTTAAGAAAATATACAATATAGACACACATCACATCAATAATTTGACATCGTTTAGCTAATAGCTAGGTTCTATACGTCATTGGGTTCTACCCATACACTCTTTGTCTCAAATGTCACGATTGGATACACATGATTTAAAAAAAAAAAAAAAAAAAAAGTGCCCAAAATGTTTCCTTTAATTCGAAGTAACTTTTTTGTTTGTGGGTGTAGTGGCACAAAACAAATTTTGTTGCATTCTCCAAAGTCTTTTAAATCTAAAAACATCTTTCTTTTATTACAACTGTTTTCAAGGAAATTCCTTACAAGAGTTACAAGCTTCCAAAGTTATTTTTTTTATTTAATGAATGAAATTTTACAACTTCTAAATTAATTATAAAAAAAAACTAAAAGCCATTTTGAACTTTGGTTTATTTTAAAAAGTTCTTTAGTTGATATCCTTTCTAACGGTATGCTACATGTCATAGAAATTATTCATTATGTAGTCAAAATACTAGTTAGGAGAGTCAGGGTTAAGAAAAGACTTTTTAAGGTTATTTTGTTTTTATTAAACTAAAGTTATAAAAAAGGAAGCAAAACACCGGGAGAGGTGGAAAGTAATTGGGGAGGCCTTTGCCCAGCAGTGGGACAGAATAGGCTAGTTAAAAAAAAAGTTATAAATCTTGTTCAAATTGACCTCCTCCATTTCGTATGCATGCACGACATCTGTTTCTTATTTCAACTGTCGTTGTACGTAGTCGCATTTCTTCTTTCATAGTTTGGAACGCGCCGGTTATTCGATCAATCAGAACTTCCCTAGTGGGCACTTCTGTCTGGTAAACCAATTCTTTTGCACGTCCCCCGACGTAAAAATCCAAAGGCGTCAGGTCTGGGGACCGTGCGGGCCACGGAATAGGGCCGCCTCTACCAATCCATGCGTTTGGAAAGGCATTATTTAAATGCTTTCGCACGTTCAGTTGGTAGTGTGCTGGACAGCCGTCATTTTGGAAAACTATCGGCACACCTTCTTCCAAAACTGGCACAACAAGTTCGGGTAGATCATTGATTAAAAAATTTAAATAAATGTCTCCATTTAACCTTTCTGGCAAAAAATATGGGCTGATGAGATTGCGTCCAATAACACCAGCCCAAACGTTGACACTGAACTTTCTTTGAAAAGAACTCTGCCTTTTAACGCGAGGATTTTGGTCTTTGTGACTCCAGTGGTGAAGATTGTGGAGATTCACTATTCCCTCACGGCTAAAATTTGATTCATCGGTCCACAAAATTATTTTCAAGAAGTCGCCATCTTCGACGTCTGTATGCAGTATAAATCTGCAGAAATCCAGCCGTCTAGCATTATCACCATCTTCGAGCCCGAAAACAAAAAAAAATCCTTGAGATACTAACAATACCACAAAAGATTTTTGTTTTTCTGGAAATAACTTAAAAGAAATTCAAACATGAATAAATAACTTGTGAAACAAAGAAAATCAAACGACAAAAAATTTATTAAGGATCTTTACTTGACAAAATAAGTAGGTAGTCATTGAAAATTGAAATAGGTTAAAACGGGTTTTTTGTTACAATAAAAAAAGGGCTGGTGTGTTATTTACCTTGAACAGGGGTGTAATGAAATGCATGCCTCCCATCTGCCCGAAGAACCGCCCAGACTTTACATACTGTTAAGTTAAGTCTTGCAGCAACAGTTCGTATGCTTGTTGTAGGTTCCTCATCAAAAGCTTGAAGAATCATTTCATCTGCGGCTACATTATGTTGCACGGCACTGACTCGAGGTTCTCGATGATGTAGGTTTCCTGTCTCTCTCAAACGTCGATAGGTTGTAGAGAAGGTTTCGTGGTGTGGTATACGTCGATCAGGATATCGCTCCTGATAAATACTTCGCGCTTCGCGCGCATTGCAGTTAGCCCTGCCATTGATACGCGAGTAGCATGTCGGCATACTCTTCGTTACTGAAGGTAGGCATTTTACTATCAACACCGAATATAAACACAACAATAAAACAGTTTAAATGCGGAAATATCAATAACAAGATTTTACAAACAAAACTCAACGAAAAAAAAGAGAAGAATGTGAAACACACGGGTACTTCCAACAGCAGAGATAGTCAGACCTCAACTGACTGTACCGTAGTCCGTACCTGTCACATCCCGAACCGAACGTCCAACCCAATGTTAGACAAAGACAAAAATCATTTTACATGTGCAAGAAAGAGACGAACTTTTTTCCTGCGCTTACAATGACGGTATCCGGTATCGTTCAAACTGGTTCCATTGTTGTGTGCGGTTCGGCCGTGGTTTACAACATAATGAATAATTTCTATGGCATGTAGCATACCGTTAGAAAGGGTATCAACTAAAGAACTTTTTAAAATAAAGGTAAGTTCAAAATGGCTTATAGTTTTTTTTTATAATTAATTTAGAAGTTATAAACTTTGGAAGCTTCGCCCTCACTTGCTTTAAATTTACTAAGTCCAAATGTTTCAGCATGTCCCACGGAATTTAAATTTAAACATATAAACCCTGCAATCGTTATTAAAGCTTTTAAACAACTCAAGATCAAGGGTACTGAAGATTTATGGGAGATGTCTACTAATGTTTGTAAATCAATTATTGAGACAGTGGCGCCCTATTTAGCTTTACGGGAAGTCTCCAGAGTGTAATCAGTATTATGTCTTTTGTTCCTGTTTGTTTCATTATTAATAATTTTATTAATTTTCCAAACAGTCTTAATTTTATCATCAGCTGATTTAACTTTGTTGCTAATGTGTAAGGCTTTAGCTGCTTTACAAACATTTTAAAAAGTTTTAGAATAAGTCGAAACATACTTATTAAACGTAAAACTATTTGCCCTAAGTTTTTATTTAGTGACTGGGCAACTAAAGGTATCAGGAAAAGTAGAGAAGGGCTTTTTGAGTTGTATGGCCTTAAAGTAGAGAAGGGCTTTTTGAGTTGTATGGCAAGGCTTAAGGCCATACAACTCAAAAAGCTCTTCTCTACTTTTCCTGATACCTTTAGTTGCCCAGCCACTAAATAAAAACTTAGGGCAAATAGTTTTAGTTTTTTTCTTAAAAATATTATCAAACTCTGTTTGCACAACTGAAAAAAAATCTTTATACAAAATATTACCATTATTCATATTAAGTTCCTGAACGGGTAACTTACTAATTAAAGTCTTATTAAATTTATCTAAATTACCAGATGTTATTGGTCTTGACTGTATCTGTATTTTTTGCAAGGGTGTGTTGGACTCAAAAGCAACGGTTTGACCGCTGTGATCAGAAGGGAGATAATTTACAATAGCTTTATCTAAATAGTCGCAGCTACAAAAAACATTATCAATACAAGTAGCAGTGGCTGCAGTTATTCGTGTTGGTTCTAAGAACACATTTGACAAATTAAAGGATTTAAAGACTAAGACGTCATACTTTACTGTAGTGTATGTAGATATCAATATATCACGCTACAAACCGATAACAGTATTATGACGTTGTCTCGGGCGCATACGTCGCTCAGTTATAAATACCGGTGCGATAGGTGGGGCGGTCAGTCGTTGTCGGACCGCTGGCCTGGGCGGTGGTGCGTTGGCTAGCCAACTAGTGTGTTAGAGAGTGTGCATATTATATATTGTAAGTGTGCATATTATACATTGGTGACGAGGATAAAACCGTGAGTTTTTATATATTTTATTATAAAAAAAAATATATGTAATAGTGATGATTATTCATATTTATAAGAAAAATAGAAAGTAACATTTATTTTTGAAGGTTGATTGAAATAAAGTTGTTTTTCTTAGAAAACAAAAACCTAAAAAAAAAGAGAAATAAAATAATGCGTAATAAAGGCGCTTATTCATGTTTATTAGGAAAAGAGAAAGTAACATTTATTTTTGAAGGTAGATTGAAATAAATTTGTTTTCTGAAAAAACAAAAATGAGACCTATATAATGCAGAAAAAAAAAACAGTCTCCTACAGGTAGATAATTATTCGGAAAGAAATATACATAATATTTTTACATTTCAAAATGGATGAATGGAGAGGGAGAGGAACGCCAAAGAAAAGATGGATGGATTGTGTGAATAATATGAATGGAAAAGGAGCCAATGAAAGCATGAGGGATAAGGGATAAGGGCAGAAGAAGAAGAAGATTGTTGCATTTCAAAATCAAATGGGAGTCAAACTGGGGACCTCAAGCTTGGTTACTTGATTTGTGCTACCTACGTGATTAGTTCTAAAACAACAAATCAAGAAGCACATAAAAGCAGTAGAACGTACCTACTGGTCATTAAATTGACATGTGTCAGAAACTACTGTAAAAGCAGTAGATTATATCTGCTGGTCATTAAATTGACATGCGTTGGAAACGACTGTGATAGCAGTAGCTCATACCTACTGGTCATTAAATTGACATGTGTCGGAAACGACTGTGAAAGCAGTAGCTCATACCTACTGGTCATTAAATTGACATGTGTCGGAATGAGACTGTGAAAGCAGTAAAATATACCTACTGGTCATTAAATTGACAGTTTTGTAAGGAAAACAGGTCAGCAGTAGTTGTTCCTATTTATATATAAACTGGACACACTGGATGTGGTTAAGGAAAACTAAACAAAATCAAAGATCATTTATTTAAATTAAACCGTGAAAAGGCACTTTTAAACGTCACATTAGGAAAATTTAATCTAGTGACCCATTCCTAATGGTAGTTTCGTATGGAGAAGAATGGACAAGAAACTCCATACTTACTCTTTTGAAAAGAAAATGTTTACAATATTTTGTACGTACAGAAATTATATAATTGTACGTGAATACCTTGCATAAAAACCATTAGAAAACACAAAGTATTAAAATCTAGAAATGACAGCTAAGTTATGTATACATATACATAGTGTTCACATATTTACAAATATGGAAACAGTAAATAACCACCCCTCATAATTTAACCACAATAAATTGGTGTGTGAGCCAGAGTAATCTAGAAGTACAGTAAAGAATAGAATAACATATATATTACCTATTAAACATAAATTATAATGGGTTTATTCTGTGTCAGTATGTATTTCTATTAGTCGGGTAAGTCTGAAATGGCTAGTAGTGGTTTGAAAAACCTCCATTAAATTAGGAAGTGGTTGGAATAACCCCCATTAAGTCAAAAATTGAATGATAATTCTGTCATTTCTTCATGGTAATTATTGTGGGAGCGTCATGTGTGTGTGGTTTGTATAGAAGATAGCGTGCGCGTGTGCGTGCGCGTGCGTGCGTGCGTGATAGCGTGTGTGGTGTGTACTTAACTCACTGTTTATTACAGCAATTTCCTGTAGCAACATACTGTAGTATGTACAATTCTTTTGCACTTGAACGGATAGGAGAAGCTAAGATGAAAGTACAAAGCGAAGGAACGGAAGAAAATAGATGATTGGAAGAGAAATAAAAGAGATAAAAGATTATGCGTGAGTATGAGGCGTAGCGGGCATGGTGACACGCCGCCACAAGTAGTAAGAAAAAACCTTCATCCAATTGGAAACTCAATAGTGCACTAAATAGGAGACCAGCTTAGCATTTATCAAGAAAAAATACGTGACGCTGAAATTCTGCTGAACCCCTGCAGTGACATGCGGACATCTAGTAGATGGATAGATTGATGGCACAGGCGTTGTAACAAAGTTTTATGCGCGGACTAAAGTTCTGTAAGTATACCCGCAATTACAATTATATTATATATTCTACAAAATTTGTATTGAGAAATGTTCTTGATGTGTAAATTGTGTTTGATCACTTGATTATTCATTGTATTAAATATATGAGTGTATAATATTTAAATGCGTAAACCTTTTATAATTGTAGTGGCGTAAGTGCGAATAAAATAAACGATTTCGCCAGACTTGAAAATGTTTAAAATAAATAATATAGGTAATTAACATTATAGCCAACGAAAGATCTCAAGGAACCTTCGATTAATGTATATAATGGTTGTGGACTGGGATTCCGGAGTTCCCGGGCCTGCATTATTATAGTATATTTGAGGTTTTGAGGAATAGACAATGGAGGACAACAACACAACACAACAAGAGACCAGCAAGGGGCAACAAGGAAACAAGGGGCAGGTACAAGTACTAGCTAACTTTAATATTTTCATTTCAGCAATTTCTAAGGATTTGAGGAAGTTACACTATCCTGATATTTACAACAATCCATTAATGACTGAGCCCACCTATGGAAGTGACCGAGATCTAACTAAATAACTGGTGATATTTGTATTCAGCTGCTTTATTTACTTCAAACGATGTTACATGGTTACATGTTTGTGTTTCGATCTGCTTACGTAGATATCTAAGAAGGTTGGTGTTTATTTGAAAAAATAGCACCATGCATTTTGTGTATGATGTCATGCAGTTGGCGGGTTGGTTCAGTCACGGATCTCAGATGCTCTGCAAGGGATTTGGGTCGCAACGGTTTCATGGAGATCGTAGTGCTTCGTGACCATGGCTTTTTCAACACCTTTCTCAGGTTTGTATTGACACAAATGCAAGGAACTTGGTACAAACAATCCGGCTTGGAAGTTATTGGTGCCAATTCAGTTGTGCACGAGATGAACTCATTTTTAACCGACTTCAAAAAGGAGGAGGTTATCAATTCGAATGTTTATATATATATTTTTTTTACTTTTTTTTATGTACGTTCGGGCATAACTCTGTCATATATAGACGGATTTGCAAAATTCTTTTTTTGTTCGAAAGGGGTTTATTCCGAAATGGTCCCATATAAATTTTATCAAAATTGATACAGCCCTTTTTGAGAAAATCAACAAATTCCCAAATAAATTACTTAGACGACGTTTTAGTTTCTTCAATCTTTGGAGGACTTACAAACTCTTTTAAGTGTGTCGCCGTTTCTTAATGGATTTGGTTGTTAGGTCAACACTAAAAAGCCAAAAAAAAAGTTTTTTCAAAAAAGAACCGCCTTCAAAAACTAAAAAGTGATAAATAACTTTAGCACAGAACACACATTACTTTACTTTCGGAAGTCGGTGGCAATACAGAAACAACAAACACAAAGCCACCGCCACCTACTTCCGAAAGTAAAGTAATGTGTGTTCTGTGCTAAAGTTATTTATCACTTTTTAGTTTTTGAAGGCGGTTTTCTTTTTTTTGATAAAACTTTTTTAGCCATTTATATATTTCTCTCCAATAAAAACAAGAAGGAGACAGATATTAATAAGAACTGTCCATTTAAGTCTATCTGGAGTGTTCATGCAATTACAGCTGTCACGTCGGGATGTATTGATTGAAAGCACGGCGAGGTTCAAGAAAAAACTGATTAACATCTCTGACTTGGTTCCTATCTGTCGCCCCCTTTTCTTCAGCTGCCTGGCGGTAGGAGATGCCATTTGTCTGGGTTGTGAACGAAGGCATTTGCGCTAGTATCATTTATCAACAGCCCTTCGCAGTTACGGTCAAAAAACCCGATAACCTATGCTATCTCGAGTTTTATCGTACTGGTGATGGAGAGGCCTATCTGTCGCTGGTTGAAACGTCCCGAAGATTTGTAAAAGATTATGGAATCATGCTGGCACGCGTTGTCTATTTGTATGAACGAGCCAAAGTACGTGTCCCAACGGCTATTTGTTTATTTGTTTGATAGAACGATTACTAAAGACTAGATTTGGTTATCCGCCGAATTGTAGGGATAAATTATATTCTCATAAAACATGTGCGACTCAAGTGAAAATAGGTACTGATTTTAGTTAGGTTAGTTATAGTAACAGAGTTATCCCCCTAGGAATGTGCTTTAGAGGTTTAATCACATAGAACCAATAACAGAATTAAAATCGTATAATATGAGTAAATTAACCTGTAATGAATTTACAAATAAACTCCATTCATATAAATCAACAATAAGTTATTGACTCAACAAAATTACTTCCTGAGTTTTAAACTGTCAATTATGTTTAATTCCTACACTCCAGCGTTACCGCTTTGCTTAGAAAAATGCAGTCAAATCTTGTATAATGATTTACTAACATACACAAGTTTTTATAAAAATCATGATTGTTTATAGTGTCGATAGTTGTAACAAAACGCATGGGACTGGGTATCCATTGTCCCCGTCAACGTTATTGATGACTGTGATACAAACTGTCTGTAATCAGTGGCGATCTGCCTGGATGGCGGAGTGCAACGGTGCGGTGCTGTCGCGGAGGGTTGAGGATGAATCCTGTGGTTGCGTCCAGGAAGTCCAGGCGGGCACCTTGGGCTTCCGGAGGATGATTTGATTAGGAAAATGATTACTCAATCAATTTGTAGTAGTTGTAAGACGTCGGGTGGATGAGCAATGTATGTTTTTGAAAAAATACTGGTTGCGTCAATTAATTTGATAAAGGAGGGAGATATAGTGTATGTAGGTGGGTACATACGCTACCCGTGTCTTTTCGTGTCGCTGAGTCGGTGTCACGAGGGCCGCCGGCGAGAGTGCGTATTTAGGCGATTGGACAGGTGCAGGTGCTGGTCAAGTGGTAACATACAACTACGTTAAAACAAGGAAGGGATGTAGTGTATGTAGATATCAATATATCACGCTACAAACCGATAGCAGTATTATGACGTTGTCTCGGGCGCATACGTCGCTCGGTTATAAATACCGGTGCGATAGGTGGGGCGGTCAGTCTGACCGACCCTGACGATGCTATTACTCTCCTCCAGAAGAGCAATAAGGCCACCAGTACAGTTAAGAAACACAGACACAGACCGCCGTCATTCCGTCCTCGCCGCCGAGGCCCGCCGCGACGACCCCGTACGTCCCCTCCCCGACCCTTGCTCGTGCCAGACCGCGCCGCTGAGCCTGTAGTTTTAAATTCGTCCCTAAATAATGAAAATCCGATCCAGCCTGTCCCTTTGCTGTCCTCTCCCAGCGACGCCCTAAGCCACGCGCCTTAGCGTGTAGTCGCTTAGTTTGTAAGCTATTTTGCCCTGGCTGGAGGCCCTAAAAATAATATTTTTTAAGGCACCACAGGAAAGTCCGGTTAAGGCGACGATATACGACTTTTACAGATTTTAAACTGACAATCACGTCAAAATGTGCCGTGTAAATGATTTGAAAAAAACATATGTTAAACTAGAACATTCTCTTAATCATATAGAAAGTGAATATTTTTGATGAAGTTCATATTAAATAGTTTAATTAACTCGTGAAGTTGTGTCTGACGCGGACAAAACATTGACAATCACACAAAATCTACCAGGTATAATTATCCGAAACTTACACTATCTTACAGACAATTTTATTATCTATCTTTTAGTATACGCCTTTTTTTTAATTTTGAAAGAATACTATTTTTATTTAATTATTTCGACTAAATTTTGAAAGTTTTGGACGCAGATTGCGTCCGTTCTGCATCAGTTTTGCGTCCAAAACTCTCAGTTTAGTCGAAAAAATTAAATAAAAGTAGCAAAATTAAAAAAAAGGCGTGAATAATTAATTAATTAACGATTTTAGACCTTATCAGAGTCTGATAAGGTCTAAAATCGTTAATTAATTAACGATTTTAGACCTTATCAGAGACGTTTTATTCGGAAAATTTAGTGATAATTACTCACTAGATGAGACTTATTAAATTCGTACAGTTTCCACCAAATATTAATCTTCACTACCTACTACTGCTGTACGTCGACGACTTTAACTCTATTTTTAAAATTAGTCGTAATAGGGAATGTAACTGTATAATATGCACACTCACAATATATAATATGCACACTCACTAACACACTAGTTGGCTCGCCAACGCACCACCGCCCAGGCCGGCAGTTCGACCGCCCTATTTTTTTTTTCGGATTGGCATCTCGCAGGTCAACCTAGGAGGTTGTCGGCTGCTTAAGGGGCTATTAACCGACTTTTACAGATTTTAAACTGACAATCACGTCAAAATGTGCAGTGTAAATAATTTGAAAAAAATATATGTTAAACTAGAACATTCTCTTAATCACTTAGTAAGTGAATATTTTTAATTATATTCATATTATATAGTTTAATTAATACGTGAAGTTGTGTCTGACGCGGACAAAACATTGACAATCACACAAAATCTACCAAATATAATTAAACGAAACTTACACCATCTTACAGACAATTTTATTATCTATCTTTTAGTATACGCCTTTTTTTTAATTTTGCTACTTTTATTTAATTTTTTCGACTAAACTGAGAGTTTTGGACGCAAAACTGATGCAGAACGGACGCAATCTGCGTCCAAAACTTTCAAAATTTAGTCGAAATAATTAAATAAAAATAGTATTCTTTCAAAATTAAAAAAAAGGCGTATACTAAAAGATAGATAATAAAATTGTCTGTAAGATAGTGTAAGTTTCGATAATTATACCTGGTAGATTTTGTGTGATTGTCAATGTTTTGTCCGCGTCAGACACAACTTCACGAGTTAATTAAACTATTTAATATGAACTTCATCAAAAATATTCACTTTCTATATGATTAAGAGAATGTTCTAGTTTAACATATGTTTTTTTCAAATCATTTACACGGCACATTTTGACGTGATTGTCAGTTTAAAATCTGTAAAAAGTCGTATATCGTCGCCTTAACCGGACTTTCCTGTGGTGC